>CM017779.1:1868608-1916337 GCA_008121275.1 Drosophila lowei
GCGGTTGTTCCGACCACCCTTCCGAGGAGCCACTGTTGAGGGGGCAGGTTGTCTTCGGCGACGATTACGAGGTCGCCTTCCTTGATGTTTGGTTCCTCCTGGTGCCACTTGCATCTTATTTGCAATCCCAGCACATACTCCGGGACCATCGCTGCCAGAACATTTGCCTGGCTGACGAGACAAGCCGCCATCGCTTTAAGCAGCTCAGACCCTCCTGGTCCGGGGTCCTGGGTGCTGGGGTGCGATAGGCAGCGGCCCGCCTGTCAGCAGGTGCCCGGGAGTCAGCGCGTCTCCGTCGCTTGGGTCTGGGCTTAGGGGTCCCTAGCGGGCGCGAGTTGAGTACCGCCTCGATCCCGACCAGCACGGTCTCCAGCTCCTCTGCGGTGAGGAGAGCGCTTCCGACTGCCCGTAGGAGTAGGCCCTTGGCAGACCCAAAGTCCGCCCATGTGCGGTGCTCGAGGCGGTATGAAGGCAAACTCGCACCCGCTTCTTGACGCGAATTCGCGTATCGCGTCCGCTTCCGCCTCTATCTTCCTCCGCAGTTCGCTGAAGTGGCGACTTGCTCCGACGAAATTTGTCGCGTTGTCGCAGTTCACGCGTTGCGGACATCCTCGACGACCGACGAACCTTTGGAATGCCAACAAGAAGGAATTAGTCGTCAAATCGGAGACAATTTCTAAATGAACCGCCTTGGACGCAAAACAGACCAATAACGCTATGTAGGACTTATAAGGGGCCTTCCACGAATTTTCAGAGTCGTATAGACTGGGCCACAAAATCAACGCCACATACTGAAAATGGGCGGAGAGCACGGAGCCGGTCTGCGGGTAAGTTGCCCATCATTTGGGTCTGGAGTAGAGGCTTGCATTTAAAGCAACGAATACACGACCTAACTGTCGCCCTGCAGACCGCCTGAGCATTCACTACCCAAATGCGCTGTCTAAGGATACTCACGAGTGCTCGTGGGCCGGCATGAAAATTCGTTTGATGCAGATAGCGAACGTATGTCTGCACAAACTGCGAGCGTTTTGTCAATAAAAGGGGAAACTTGGCATTGTATGACATAGGAGCGTTAACTAGTCGCCCCCCAACTCGCAACAACGAAAAGAGCACCAAGTCCCAGACTCTTCATGGATGAAGGGATTCAACCGCTGAAGACTGGGGCCTAACTTGGTGCCTTTACGAACCCTTTCAACATCTTCTTGAGACTCATTTTTTCTGTGTTATTTCGACTATTTTTTTAGAAACGCCTCATCGTATTCTACGGCTGACGGAATTTTTCAAAGTTGAGACTTTTGTCTTTGCATTTTCGGATGAAGCGGAACACGAAAACGAACACTCTTAGCAGTTTGAGGTGTGACGAGTATCCCTCGATTACATCCACTAAATAATTTGGTTTTGGCCGCGACGGTCAGTCCGACCGATTTCTTCCGACTTTCCATCTGTAGCTCTTCTTCGGAAAGCTCGAAGTGTGGATTTCTGGGCCAGCTCTCTTCTTCAAACTTTAAGAACGCTGGTCCACCAAACCAGATCGACTGCACGATTTCCTCTACGTCACAACCTCTCGAAACTATGTCTGCTGGGTTCTGTTTTGTTGGCACATGCCGCCACGTAGCTTCACTTGACCACTCTTGAATCTCCGCTACTCGGTTCGCAACGAATGTTGACAACGACGAAGGGTGGGATCTGATCAATGAAGAGTAACTTCTGAATCTGACCAGTATATTATTTTCTCAATTGGAACCTTGAGCAGCGATTTGACTTGGTGACAAAGGTCTGCGAGAAGGTGAGCGGCACATAACTCAAGCCTTGGGAGCGTTTTCGTCTTGAGCGGCGCTACTTTCGACTTTGCAGTCAACAAGGAGACCTTGAAACCTTCTGCAGTCTTTCTACGGATATAGACGCAGGCTCCATAAGCTCTCATGGATGCGTCGGCAAAGGCATGTACTTGAATCGGTGACATGGGATCAGTATGCACAAATCGAGGTATGGTTATCTTCTCCAACTGACCCAAGGATTCTTTTAATAAGTTCCATGCTGTTTCCAAGTTCATTGGAATTGACTCATCCCAATCTAGCTTGTTAAGCCAAAGCTCCTGCAGTAGGATCTTTCCCTTAATTACTAAAGGACTTAACAAGCCAAGGGGGTCAAACAGCTTTGATGTCACCGATAATATGTTCCGTTTTGTCGCTCGGAGACCCATAACTGACGTGTCAATTTGGAACTTAAAGACGTCTTCGTGTGGCAGCCACGATATTCCTAACGCCTTAGTTGACTCTGAGTCCGAGATCGTTATCGGTTTAACTGTGCTCTCGGATGCGGTGACCTCAGGTGAGTTCGAAAACCATTTAGTCAATTCAAACCCAGCGGTTTGAAGAACCTGAGCCACATCAGACTTAATTGTCTTTAACTCCTCTACGCAACCAGCACCAGTCAACATGTCATCGACATAGAAGTCGGAGTCAATAACTTCAGCAGCTTTAGGGAATGAGAGTTTTGCAGACTCACTCAACCTCTTCAAACTGGCTGGCCAGTCCCATATGTTACGGTGTTGAGCTGGTATATTCTCAAGGACTCAGACGGGTCTCTTCTCCACACTATGAGCTGGAATTGTCTATCCGCATCAGCGACCAAGACTTGGCGATACATCTTCTTGACATCGGCTGTCAAGGCGTACCTGTGTAGTCTGAATCGGAGTAATGTCGAATACAGCTCATCCTGTATCGTAGGACCGACCATCAATATGTCGTTTAAGGCCACCTGAGAGGACGTTTTACAAGACGCATCGAAAACGACACGGAGCTTGGTCGACGTGCTTTGGGGCCTCAACACACACACTGATGTGGAATGAAATAATGTGGAGTTTTGGGATTGTGTTGTCTGTGGTAGACATGTGACCCAAGGAGAGGTACTCTTCCATGAACTCCAAGTACATTTTCCGTAACTCGGGGTCACGAGACAATCTTTTTTCAAGCGATAAAAACCGCCGTTTAGCCACTTCAAAGGAGTTGCCTAAGATACTGGGATCTGATTTGAACGGCAGTTTTACTTCAAACCGACCTGAAGGCACGACCTGAGTAGTCCTTCTATAATGCTCTTCACATAACTTGTGTTCAGGGAGACAAAGACTTTTTAGAAGACGGCAATTCTTCCAGTGACCAAAACTTTTGTAATGTGTTGTCGATGTGTATCACTGACTCTTCTCGACAACTCAAACAATTCCTCGCTTCTTGGGTGGCAGTCACCTTTGGAGTGTATCTGCCCGACACAATCCAGCCGAGAAGCGTTTTCTGCAGAGTTGGATAGTCAGGACCTTGTCGAATCTGACCAACAGATAAAAGTTCGAAAAATGTTTCTGCACCTATCAGCATATCTATCTTCTGTGGCTTGAAGAAATATGGGTCTGCAAGTGGTAAGTTCTTCGGGATTTTCCAGTCACTCACGTTAAGTGTTTGATCAGGTGATACCCGAAATGGACCTTAAAATCCAGAAATCAACCGAAAACTCACTACCAGTAATTCGCGACTTCACCACCGTGTGTATCTTTTTCTTGACTTGTGAATTGGATTCACCAATACCAAGCAAGTTGATACACGACTCCTCCCTACGGATCTGTAAGCGCTGTGCTAAGTCCTCAGTTATAAAATTGGTTTGAGACCCCGAGTCAAGCAGAGCACGGGCCAAAACATGTTCACCATTATTTGTTCGGACGCTTACGATCGACGTAGCCAGAATCACTCTATCCATAGCTGTCGCATGGAGAGCATGCGAAGTGGAAGGTTGATTCTGATTGGGAGGAGGAGAAGAATTCTCTGGGGGTGATGGTAACGCCAGACTTTTATTCGCCACTGTGTACCTATGCAATAAGGTATGGTGTGAGCAGCCACACACTCGACACTTCTTAGCTTTGCATCGTACTACAGAGTGGCCTTGTTGCAGACAATTGATGCACAGGGATGCAGTTTTTTGCGAATTCGAACCTTTGCATTACTGCCAGCCGACCAAATGGACTGCAATCTGTCAACAAATGGCCTTTCGCATTGCAGTAGCTGCATTGTTGGTTTTGGTATTCGCGGTAGAACACGCGAATGAGCTCCGATTATGCGGCTTGCTTGGCACAGCTTTCTGCTCCTGCTTTGGTTTGTCCGAATTTTCGGCCGAAAGATGCTGATGTCTGCGATTAAGCAATTTTTCACAGTCAGCCCAAAGTGGCAGCTTCTCATAATCGAGCTGTTCTTCCCATTTCTCTTTGGTCACCGGATCGACTCTGCTCAAGACGAGATGAATAATCATCGCATTCGAGATCTTTTATCATCGCCTATCGACAACAATGAACCATATATGGATGAGGCGGTATCGATAAGATTCCTTAAGGACGATGCTGATTGCTGGGTCATTTTGGGAAGACTAAATAGGGCGTCAATGTGATTTTTAAAGATCAGACAATCATTATCGTAGACCCGTTTTAAGCTATCCATTGCTTTCTCGTAGTTGGTCTCGGTTACTTGGAAAGCCCTAACTGTTCCCAACGCTTCACCGGAGAGACACGAAAGCAAATGGTTGAACTTTTCGATAATTGGAATGCTTTCGTCATTGTGAACTAGAGTCTCAAATAAACCTATGAAGTTTTTTAAAGTCCGAAAAGTTGCCGCTGAACTGCGGCAGAGCTAACTTCGGAAGACGAGCACGAGTTGGGCCACCATAAGCTGGTACTGCCGGTTTTGTCTCATCAGCTGTCTTCAAAGCGCAAATGAGAGACAATAATTTTGCCTTTGTAACAATTGAGAGTTCTTCCAACTCGACTCCAAATTCATCGTCAATGTCTATATCTTCAATCTTCTCTTGAAGTTCGCGTGCCGTGTCAATGCTACGCATCAGCGTTTCGAGTCTGCACTCGAGCTCCGTCAATACCAGCGGAATATCCCCGCTTCTAAACGGTCCGCTAATAAACGAATGCCTTTGACACGGCAACTGCGCTTTTTTCTTCAGCTCTTCAAGGACGATATTGTTGGCTTTTGAGGTCATATTGATTCTCAATACAAGCAACTGAAGGCGAAAGGTCGTTTCTAATAATCGTATTCAATGCCGAGGCACTCAATGAAATAATGGGTAATTGTACCCAAACGAGGTGAAAAACAATATACCCGACAAATTTAGGGTATTGCGTCGCGTAGCTCAAGTGCTTACGTATCTCGTTCGTGGTTGTACCCAAACGAGGTGAAAATCAATATACCCGAAAATTTTAGGGTAGAGCGTCGCTTGGCTGGCGCGTAAACGAAAACCACACAAGAATAGCAACGAACAGCAATGGTGACAAGCGAAAACGAAAAAAATTCACCGCTGTAGTTCTGAATGGATATTGTGTATGCGTATGCACCGACGACGATCGACGCTAAATTGATTTGCGAAGCACGACTTTGTCTAATTTGATAGTTGGATCCTACTGACACCAAACGAATATACCCGACGAAAACAGGGTATCGCGTCACTTGGAATTTGGTTTGGATCAAGCGCGCCAAACAAAGAGAACAACGATAAGCAACGGTGAAGAGCGAAAGCGAGACGAAAAATTCACCGCTGCAGCTGCGTATTGGTATGCGTGCTTGGCCAACGACCCAACTATATATTTGACACAACGAAAACGAGAGAGGGGAAGGGGTGACAGTGATTGCAGTTAAAATGAGTTATATGTGCAGTTATTGCGTCCAAGAGGGTTAGATGTATGTATATATGTATTAATATATATGCTCAACTCTAACTACAGCATGCAAATCTAGCTCTACTATGTCATACGTATGTGCCAAGAATTGAAAGCGAGGTGCAATTGTTTCAGCACAAGACAATAATTGCGAGTTTTTTAATCTTTTCGTCTTCACTCGAGCTTTCAATTTTTGCACAAATACCCTCTTGATAAGTTTGGAAATTCCAGGTGCTGTACTCTCCTCTTCTCTGCTGGATGCTCCACTTGGCTCTCCTTTGGTAGATGGCTGCAGACAGGGTATTTTACGACCGACGCGGTGATTTTCAATTTGTTTGTTTGTGTTCTTTGCACACACGTCGCGGTTTTTGGCAATTTAGCTTTAGCACATATGCATGTACATAGGTGCATGTACATAGATTTTGGATATTAATCTATTCTCCACTCGTGTCACTGTCACTTTTGCCTTCCACTTTTAATTAATACGTTTAATTGCAAGTCCACCCGGGGGCGCCATGAAATTTTAGAATAGTTTTTCTAAATGAATAGACCGAAAAAACTTGGGTGACTGCAATTATTGTATTTAACGACGACGAAAAAAGGAGTGCGTGCGTTCGGTTTAACAGATTATTCTCGACCTCTCTCCTATATTCAAACAATTTCTTCTTAGCCTATCTTACCTACGGTGGCAAAGCGGGGCGAATTCGCCAAGAGCGAGAGAGCGAGCTTTTATTGCGCTCCCGCTTTGCCCTAGCCTAACTTACACTAGACTTCATGAAATTCGATCCTAATAACAATTATTATACGCCAAATGGCGCTACATAACCAAAGCTATTAAATCAAGCACGAAACTCCTAGATATTCAAAATTATGCTGAATTTAAAGAAACCATATTAAAGAATCATAAAGGCTTACTCCATCCAGGGATAGAGAAAACCGTCAATTGGTTTAGGGGAAAATACTATTACCCGGATTATCAAAAACTAATCCAAAACATCATAAACGAATGTCCTACTTGTAATATTACCAAAACAGAGCATAGAAATACGAAGTTGGCATTCGAAACTACACCGGAAATACTGAAAATCAGAGAGAAATACGTCATGGATTTCTATATGGTTGGTAACCAACAGTTCCTATCATGTATTGACGTATACTCGAAGTTTGCCACTCTTGTAGAAGTAAAAGTCGTGACTGGTTAGAAGCAAAAAAGAGCCATCATGAAAGTTTTTAACGAGATGGGCAAACCAATTGAAATCAAAGCCGACAAAGATTCAGCTTTTATGTGCACAGCATTGCAAGCATGGCTGAATGCGGAAGACGTCAAAATAGAGATCATTCCAGCAAAATGGAATATCTGACGTAGAAAGATTTCATAAAACAGTAAATGAAAATTAAGAATAATATCTAGCGAGGATAACCCAGAAGATAGATTCACGAAGTTTGAATTAATTCTTTATACTTATAATCATAAAACCAAACATAATACCACAAATAGGACACCAGCTGATATATTCATTTATGCAGGCTCACCTGATTATGACACCCAACTAAATAAAGTGAATGAAATCACTCAATTAAATAAAACCGCATAGAGTATGAAGTAGATACCCGCTATAAACTATCACCTCTAGTTAAGTCTAAGGTAACAAATCCTTTCAAAAGGACGGGCGAAATTAGACAGGTAGACGAAAACATTATGAAGAAAAGAATAGGGGTAGGAAAATAACTCATTATAAATCAAAATTCAAGAAAAAGAAGAAATCTAATACAAGCAAATATAATAATTCCAGAGAAACCGAGGAAGTTAATGGAATCGGCGAACTTCAACACAGTTAAAATCCTCATCTTCCTCATAATTACCATCGTAATGGCACAGGGCCAAAACATAGAAATAAATCCTATAAAATCCTAAAACGGATATATGATATTCAAAACTGGATCGATTAACATACCTATCAATTACGAATACCATTATCTAACTGTTAATGTAACTAAAACCGAAGAACTATACCAAAATTTGTTATTGCAAGCCACTAAATTCCAGGACATAATCCAAATAAAATATCTAGTAGACAAATTGCAAAAGAGAAATGAATGGGCTAAAAATAACCAAAAGAAATAAAAGAGGCCTAATCAATATAGTAGGAACAGCCTACAAATATCTCTTTGGAACACTAGATCAGGAAGATAAAGTCGATTTGGAACAAAAATAGAAAATTTAGCCAGCCATAGCATTCAAATGAATGAACTAAATTTGGTAATAGATGCAGTAAATAGCGGAATAAACGTCATAAACAAACTAAATGAAGAAAAAGACAGGAATCAACAATTAGAAATTTTGTTATTCAATCTACAACATTTCACAGAATATATCGAAGATATAGAACTAGGTATGCAATTAACTAGGCTCGGTATATTTAATCCAAAATTATTAAAACAAGACTACCTGGAACAAATAAATTCTGAGAAAATACTAAACATAAAACCTCCACATGGCTAAAATCCGATACCAACGAAATTCTAATAATTTCCAACATTCCCAAAGACATTACAAAAGTACCAGTCTATAAAATCGTTCCGTATCCAGACGAATTAAATAACATGTTAACAGATACGACATACGACAAGTACTACATAAAAATGAAGAAGTATTTGTTAAAGAAACTAAATTGAAAACCAATGACAATTGTATAAAAGGAATTTTAATGCAAATTCCCACTAAATGTCCATATTCAAAACTTTTCAAAACTTTCAAATAAACTTTATTGAACCCAATACATATACTAATCACATGGAATCTTCCAAAAACAACGCTAAACCAGAATTGGGTAAACCAAGAAATCATAGCGGAAGGAAATACCATTATAAAATCTACAACTGTTCAATCCAATTAAATGAATTTACAATATCAAACACAATGTTCGATTTTGCCCAGAATGTTTATGTCAACCACAACATAACTAAAATAAAACCACTGTCGTATGTCCAAACTAATGAAATAATTATGCAATACACGAAATATAGTAACCTATTACAAATAAGTCTACTAATTTCATTTGTCATAATTATATTAGTACTACTAAGTTATGTAGCTGTTAAATTTAAGAAAACTTCTAAAAGAGTCCCGGTTAAATGTATTAACCCTATAATAGAAACAGAAGAGGAACCAACCTCAGCCACCGCCTAGGGACAGGCTAATAACAAACGTTGGGGAGTGACATATCCATAATTCCCCACATCCCATACACATTATGTTTATGTACAATTCATCCACCCCATCCACACAAGTATAATGTTTATACACGGAGCGTTTTCCGCATTAATGTTAATTCACGGATGGGGGTGTGTTAGTTTTTCTGCAAACGAATTAAAGTCCATATATAAACGAGAAAAGTCGATCGATCCAGTTGAGCATTAGGCAATAACTATTTATTACAAATCTTAGTGCTTGAGCACTGGGCATAAGAGAGAGAATACAGTGGTGAATTTAGTACCATAATGGTGAGAGTAAATACAAAAAGTGAGCGTAGGCTCTCTATTTTACGAGGGTCGTTTGAGTAGTTTGTTCCTTAAAGGAGTTTGACCGAACATCCCGGCCCCGTTGAAAGGACTGCTTTCAAACCACCGGAAGAATTGCCAACTTGTGTATTGGCCTGCAACATGTTCCATTTGCAGTGCGGAGGTGCACCACCCGTACAAGTCCATCCTTCCCAAGCACAGTAGACTGCACTCGGCCTAGTTTCCAGCGTAGTGGTGGCAGGTTGTCCTCATGGATGATGACCAACGTGCCCTCGGTGAGGTTCGTTGAGGGTGCTGTCCACTTCGTGCGCGATCGCAATTCGTTGATGTAGTCAGCAGACCATTGCTTCCAAAACCGTTGCTTGACGGCCGTAATCGCATCGTAGCGGTCCATACTTGACAGCTTGATATTCTCGAGGGACCTTTCAGGTAGTGATCGCAATGATTCGCCAACCAAGAGATGACCAGCCGTGAGAGCGCTAACGTCATTTGGGTCTGACAAAAGCGGCGACAGCGGGCGCGAGTTGAGGATCGATTCTATCTCGACGACGACAGTGCTCAACTCTTCAAAGGTGAACCTGGTGTTGGCCAGCGTACGATTCAACAGCCCCTTTGCACTCTTGACTGCCGCTTCCCAAAGGCCTCCGAAATGAGGTGCCCTGGGGAATAAAATGGAAATTAATAAATTCAGATGCGCAAAATTTATAGATTTCATCTTGGGACTGCTTTAAGAACATAAACTTTTTTAGTTCCTGCAGTTGATTCGATGCCCCTACAATGTTAGTGGCATTATCGCAGAAGATGTCTGCTGGCAGCTTGCGACGACCTCCCATCCGTTTCAATGCATTTAAGAACGCCTTTGTTGACAAGTCAGAGACTACTTCGATGTGAACGGCCTTGGTGAGAAGGCAAACGAACACGGCTATGTATGATTTTGTGGGTCCCTTTCCTCGAATGCGTAGATATGTGTTGATGGGTCCACAAAAGTCAACTCCACAGCGTTCAAAGGGTCGAGCCGGAGCGAGTCGCGTAGGCGGTAATGAGCCCATGAGTTGTTGTAGCAGCTTTGGTCTGTAGCGAACGCAGTGTACACAGGAGCGGACAATTCGACGTGCCAAGTCTCTGGCGTTAACGATCCAATACTCCAAACGAATGAGAGCGACTAGGGCTTTAGGTCCAGCGTGATAGTTCCGAAGATGCAAATGGCGAATATAGTTCCATACAAATTTGGACTGACTAGGCAGCAGCAACGGATGTTTTTGACCGTCTGGTAGGTCTGAGTATTCCAATCGTCCACCAACCTTGATAAGTTCGAGTCCGTTCACGACTTCTAAAAAGGGAGTAAGAAACTTTAAGCTGCTTTTTAATGGTTTTTGCTTCTGAAGTAAACGGATGTCCTCTACAAAATGAGTTTGTTGAATGTTCCAAATAAGGCAATGTGAAGCAAAACGAAGTTCATCTGGAGTCGGTGAGGTTGTGGTAAACGTCGATTGCTTCCGACATCTCCTTATGAACCTAATCATCCAAGCAATGAGACGAAGACTGTGAGTGTACGAGCTGATATTATCGACGATGTTGAGGATATTATTTGTCTCCTGTACGGCAGCGAACAAACTTTTCCGTTTCTCCGAGTTAACCACGTCCATGTCAACATCAAGTTTTCCACCAGTGGCGGGCCAGTTTAGCGAATCCTCGACTAGAAACGTAGGACCCGAAAACCATGGAGACTTAATCAACTCGCTCACGTTACAGCCTCGCGACAGAATATCAGCAGGGTTTTGATGTGTTGGCACATAGCGCCATTTTCCATCAGAAGTTAAATCCTGAATATCGGACACTCGATTTCCAACAAAGGTCGATAAGGTGACTGAGTGTTGTCGCAGCCAATGCAATACGAGCTGTGAGTCGCTCCAAAAATAAGATGTGATAGCGTGTTTACTGAATATGGCCTTGACTTTGTTATACAACTGAGAAAGTAGATGTGCACCGCATAGTTCAAGCTTCGGAAGAGACTGTTTCTTCACTGGTGCTACTCTTGACTTAGAAGTGAACAATTTCACTGTGACCTGTCCAAGCGAATTCTCCGTGCGCACATAAACACAGCAGCCGTATGCCCGAATCGATGCGTCGCAAAATCCATGTATTTGAATGCTCCTAGTGTCAGGCTGCAAACAAAAACGAGGTACCGCTAGTGACGACAGTGAATTCAACGATTCCAAACAATTGCTCCATGCGTGGCTTAAATTCTGGGGGACAGACTCGTCCCAGTCGAGTTTCAAAAGCCACAACTCCTGAAGAATGATCTTAGAGACAATGACTAACGGTGATAGCAGACCGATTGGATCGAATAGCGACGACGCAGTAGACAAAATGGTCCGTTTTGTGGTAGTGGGATAGACTTCCTTTGGATTGAATGTGAAACTAAATGCATCACTTCGTTGATGCCAAGTTACTCCGAGTGTGCTGCTGACTGAGTTTTCTGAAATATTTATTTCCTTGGTAGATTCGTCTTCCATCACGCCTGGATGATTTGAATGCCACTTGCATAATGGAAACTGACCACGAGCTAGAGTTGATGTGATTTCAGTTTTTAGTGTGAAGAGTGTATCTAAATCATCAGCCCCACACAAAAGGTCATCAACATAAAATGCAGTTTTAACAGCAGCAGCACCTAAAGGCCATGCATCCTTACAATCCTCAGCCAAGTAATGCAAACTACGAGTTGCGAGAAATGGGGCAGACGCAGTCCCATATGTCACTGTATTGAGTTGGTAGGTTTGAAGATCCGTATTTGGAGATGCTCGCCACAAAATGTACTGGAATTTTCTATCCTTCTCACCCACAAGTACCTGCCTGCCTGTACATTTTTGTGACGTCAGCCGTGATGCCGAACCTATGCATGCGGAACCACAGCAATTGCAAGTACAACTCATCCTGAATGGTAAGGCCGACTAAAAAGTAGATCGTTAAGGACCTTTGAGATGTTGTACGGCAAGACGCGTCAAAGACAACTCTGAGCTTCGTCGAGGTACTGCTTGGTTTCAGAAACGAAATGGTGGGGTATATAATAATGCGGTTCTTCCAAGTTAGGATTCAGTACGAGGGACATATGGCCGAGACTTTCATATTCCTGCATGAACGAGATATACTGCGATCGAATTTCCGGTAGACGAGCGAGACGTCTCTCAATGGCAAAAAATCGATTTCGAGCTGTATCGAAGGAACTTCCAAGACAACTTGGATCTTCTTGAAATGGCAAGCGAACGACAATCCGCCCATTGGCATCCTGATGTGTTGTGTCCCTGAAATGGTCCTCACAGCGACGATGATTTGGGAGAATTCTAGCGCTCGGATCGACAAATGAGTCCACTTTCCATAATTGCTGCAAATTCTTGTCGATCGACTCCTCAACAGTCGCTAAGCACAACAGTGGCTGTCTGTTATGTTGGCGCTGGTACCTCCCAGCAACAACCCAGCCAAAAGAGTCTTCTGCAAAGTGGGAAGATTTGGACCAATGCGAATCTGGCCAACAGCTAGAGCTCCATAGAAGGCTTCAGTTCCCAGTAGAAGATCAATACGTTTGGTCCTATAGAATGATTCGTCAGCCAATGGAGTGTTGGCAGGAAGGTTCCAATTCGATATGTCGATCTCACTATCTGGCTGGTAGGCAATATGGGATGTAATTCCAAACTGGAGAGTGAGCTGATAGCCGGAAGTACGTGACTTAATAGAGGTAGTCGTACGAGCCTTCAAACTAGTAAGGGAGTCTCCTATACTGCGAATTCCAATGTGGTGTTTTTCACGACGAAGGCGAAGTTTTTGTGCAAAGGTTTCGGTTACAAAATTAACCTGAGAACATGAATCAAGCAACGCTCTACCGAGTTTGTATTCACCTGTGGCATCCTTTACCAAAACCATAGCTGTTGCCAACAAAATTTGATCATCTGCTGCGATCTCCATATGAGAGTGTGAAGCAGCTTGATGAGACTGATTAGCAGCCGTTTGCCGGGAGGGTTGCGCTGGTTGGAGTACCGGTTCAGTAGTTGAAGATTGTCCTGCTGATGATTGGGGTGGCTGTTGCGGCTGAGAGTGATGCAAAGATGAATGATGATTCCGATTACAGGATCGGCAACGATGAGTCGATGAACATTGCGCCACTCTATGACCGTTTCCAAGACAATTGATGCAGAGACCGAGGCGTTTTGCATTGTCGTACCGTTGGTTGCTGTTCATAGCCTTGAACTGAGCGCAGTTAGAGGTTTTATGGCCAGAACTAGAACAAAGTGTACAAGACGGATTAGTGATAGCAAACGACGAGTTTATTTGGTGATTAGAATGACGATTTGACTTATTGGGTGCAGCCTTTCGTTGTGACGAAGTACCAGCCGAGTTTCCAGACGAATGGAGAAACTGACAGTGGCGTTCCAAAAGCTGTGTGCATGCTAGCCAGGTTGGCAGAGTTTTGTAGTCCTGCGATTCCTTCCACTTATTCCGAGTTTGCTGATCACACTTTTCCATTATAATATATATAACCATAGCGTGAACAATGTTCTCAGGTTTGCCGATGGACTCCTTAAGATAGCGATGCCTTATCCACTAGGCTGTGAATGACTGTTTGACCGTTCCACAGGTTGTAGTGCAAACAATGCCTCAATACCTTCTAAAAATATAAGAGTAGGATTATCAAAACGGCTTTTGAGTTTTCTAGGGCCTTCGGATAGTTTTCGCTTGTAACCTGGAATGCCTGAATTGTATCTAATGCCGGCCCCGTGAGGCAGGTCAGCAAATAATTAAACTTTTCTATATTAGACAATCCAGACTCACGCACAACAATTTGCTCGAACGAGTGAATGAAATTCTTATAGTTTGCATATGTTCCGTCGAAAGTGGGCAGCGACAACCTTGGTAACGATGACTTCACTGGCGGTGGGTGGTAGTCTGGCGCAACAATGCTGGCGTTCAGATCTCCTCCCATTTTTTCCTTAATGGATAGCTTGATTGCTATGTATGTATCCTCCAAATCTGCCCGTCCTTCATCATTCGGACTAAGGTCTTCAATATTAGCTTGGACATTTAAAACATTCTTGTAATACGTTTCTAAGATGTTCAACCGATAGCGAAGCTCATCATTGCAAATCGGGTTTTCCGATTTAGCATCTACCACAGATTTGATCCGAGTTATATTTCGTTTTATATTGCTCCGTTGGCGTTTTAAATCTTCGAGCGTCGTCATTTTGTTGTGTAGTGTAATTACGCTGACACAGAACTAGAGCTTCAAAAAATAACAACAACAAAAAACGCAGCAAGCAGCAGCAGCTAGAGCACAAATCCAACGGTGAGAGCGAGGGCAGCAAAGATGAGCGCAGTTCAAAGCGGAGAGTCAGCAAAGTTCCAGCAGCGGCAACGAAAGCAAAACGAAAGTGAAGCGGTGGAATTCCAATAGAAAGAATGCGTTGATCGATGGACCAAAGCAGGTAGCTGCAAAGCGAACGAACCGAGAATGCAAGCGCCGTTGAATGCGTTGTGGGTGACAAGCGAATGATAAAATTAAGCGAGAACGGCGAGAGCAAGGCGAGTACAATGAACCCGCGATCGAGACGATCAATTCTGATACGGTTTTCGGAACTTTCGATTGCAGCTGCGAGACGAGCGAATGTTGTAATTGTTGCCTTTGTAGATTGCGATTAGTTTAATTGTTCACAGAAGAATTAACACACATGCCCCACGTTGGGCGCCAAAATGTTTATACACGGGCGTTTTCCGCATTAATGTTAATTCACGGATGGGGGTGTGTTAGTTTTTTCTGCAAACGAATTAAAGTCCATATATAAACGAGAAAAGTCGATCGATCCAGTTGAGCATTAGGCAATAACTATTTATTACAAATCTTAGTGCTTGAGCACTGGGCATAAGATCTCTCTCTAATACAGTGGTGAATTTAGTACCATAATGGTGAGAGTAAATACAAAAAGTGAGCGTAGGCTCTCTATTTTACGAGGGTCGTTTGAGTAGTTTGTTCCTTAAAGGAGTTTGACCGAACATATAATATATAAAAATATATATATATAATATATAATATATATATAAAATATAAAGCAAACAACTTAAGTGTATTTAATACAACTACAATAGTCGACTACATATGCTGACTCGTGTTTGATAAAAGGGAGCTGAAACATACATCCAAATTACTTTGACCGTCCAGAGGAGTCTCAGTTTGCCCCGGAGAAGTCTCAACCTGCAGGAGTGTATTGGTGTGCGCTGTACTGTACATGAGGCTGCGTGCCTTGTATATGTATATTTTTCAATAGGTTATGGGCCCAGCCCACGCCTCATAACTGCAGATAAGTACAAAGTTTTGTTTTCTATAAAATGGAAAAAGGAAAGAGAAACATAAAACCTTTCGATGGAGAAAAATACTCCATTTGGAAGTTTAGAATAAGAGCTTTAATACTTAAACAGACGCCATTAAGGTTATTGATCAAGAGTGTGGTGAAATAACGGAAGAATGGAAGAAACAAGAAAGAAATGCTAAAAGTATAATTATAGAGTATTTAAGTGACTCCTTCCTTGGTTTTGCGCCAACAGATTGTAGTGCAAAATGATTTTTTTAAAATTTAGACGCTATATATGAAAAAAAGAGTCTGGCATCGCAGTTGTCTGTCCGCAAGCAGTTGTTGTCATTGAAGCTTAAGGGCGATACTTTGTTGTTGCAGCATTTTAATAAATTTGATGAATTGATTGCCGAGTTGTGTGCCGCCGGTGCGAAAATGGATGAATTGGACAAGGTATCACATTTACTGTTATCACTACCCTCATCATATGACGGTGTAATAACAGCTATTGAAACATTATCGGAAGATAATCTGACCCTTGCTTTCGTGAAAAATAGACTGCTTGACCATGAAATCAAATTGAAAAATGCCAGTAAAGATACAACACTAAAAGTCTTACATGCCGTAGGTAAGGAGAATAAAATTAGAAACTTTCAAAATAAAAATTATAATTACAAACCAAATAAAAACAAGATCAAATCTAAGAATAAGTTTAATAGTAAAAATTGTTTTCATTGCGGCAAAAATGGCCACATGAAGAAAGATTGTTACATATATAAGAGAGAGAAAGAGAATGAATACAATCATGACAAGAACAAACATGTACAAGTGGCAACTGCTCAGTCTGGAGACGTTCCAGAAGGTTTTGCATTTATGTTTAAACGTGCAAAGAATAATGAAGAACAAATTTCATTTGTCCTGGATTCTGGAGCATCAGACCATTTAGTCAATAATCAGAATCTGTTTGATGATATTAAAATCTTGGAAAAACCTATTAGAATTGCAGTGGCAAAGTGTGACCAATTTATTTATGCAACCAAGAAAGGCACATTGGAGTTGTGCAATGATTTTCTAGACAAAATCGTTTTGAACGATGTACTGTTTTGTTCGGAAGTTCCTCAAAATCTATTATCAGTAAAAAGGATGCAGGATGCTGGAGTAACGGTTGTATTTTTTCCAGGAGGTGTAACAGTTAGCAAAAATGGTAAGAATATAATGAAAGGAAATTATATTGATAATGTTCCGGTGGTTCGTTTTTCTATGCCAAAAAGAGCATATATATCTAGCGCTCAGAAAATAACTAATTATAATTTTTGGCATGAGAGGTTAGGACACATAAGTAAGGGAAAATATTTAGAAATAAAAGCTAAGAATATGTTTGATGATATAAATATGCTAAACAATATAGAAGCAAATGATAATTTATGTGAGGCTTGCATAAATGGAAAGCAAGCGAGATTTAAATTTGAAAAGTTTAAAAAACAAAGACCATATTAACAGGCCATTATTTGTTGTTCATTCTGATGTATGTGGTCCCATATCTCCTGCAACTATCGATAGGAAGAATTATTATGTTGTTTTTATTGACCAATATACACATTATTGTGTAACATACTTACTGACTTATAAGTCAGAAGTGTTTTATGTCTTCAAGGACTTCATTGCTAAAAGTGAAGCGCACTTTAATTTAAAAGTGGTAAATCTATATATTGATAATGGCAGAGAATATCTATCGAATGAGATGAAAGAATTTTGCTGTGAAAAGGGCATTAGTTACCACCTTACAGTTCCACATACCCCACAGTTGAATGATGTATCCGAAAGGATGATAAGGACTATAACAGAAAAAGCTCGTGCTTTGGTTATAGGGGCAAAAGTACAAAAATACTTTTGGGGAGAAGCTGTTTTAACGGCAACGTATTTGATTAACAGAATCCCAAGTAATGCATTAAAAGAATGCAAGAAAACACCATATGAAATGTGGCATAATAAAAAGCCATGTCTCAAGTATCTGAGAGTTTTCGGTTCGACAGTATATGTCCATAAAAAGTTAAGGAAACGAAAGTTTGATGAGAAATCATGGAAAGGAATACTTGTCGGATATGAACCGAATGGATATAAAGTGTGGGATGGGGAGACTGGAAAGTTTTCAATTGCTAGAGATGTTGTTTTTGATGAAATCAACATGGTAAATTCAAGAGGTCACTCTGAATTGAATTCGACAATAAAAGTTTGGAATGTTTAAATGAAGATTTCCTTGATACCAATAAAGATGGTGATCAGTTGGAAATGGAGAATGTTCAGGACATTTGTCCAAGTGAAAGCATTGAAAAAGGATCTGAAAAGATATCAGATGAAGATTCCAGTGGTGTGGTAACAGAAAATTAAAATGCCGATCCAGTGTGTGTGACTGATGATAGTGTATCAGATGATACAAATAAAGGAAGCGAAATTGTCAGAAAAAGTAATCGATTAAAAGATAAGCCAAAGTTATCATATAGAGATATTTTGAATTGTGCTATTGTAATAAGTGTGAACTTAGATAACTTCAATTTGGAGCGTCTGCTCCGCAGTGTTACTTTATTCAGAATGATTCTTATAATTTCATGTTGGGTTCAGCTAACCCGAAACATGCAATGCTTATATCTATGTCTTATATTTATGTGTAAGTATATTGGTATATAAGTTATCCGATCCAGCCGGATACCCCTCCCTCTGCATTTGGTTCTCGACCCTACAGCGGGTCAATGAGCTTAAACACCTTCATATGAACCAAATACAGCACATGCCTCGTCGCGTAATAGAACACGAGAGTTGCAGCGTTGACGGAGACACTTGCCCAGACAGCCCAACAACAACCATGGGGCCGTGGAACGTGGGAAACTGCCGCTGCTCAACATAACACCGGCGCGTGTGCCATGTCAGCAGATTAATGCACCGGCGACTGCGCAGCCGGCGGCCGGGGACTTAATATTAAGACTTTCATTTTTATGTAGATTTAGATTCTCTTAGACCTCAAACGAGGAACAATAAATCTCGCTTCGACGAGTAAATAATAAATACTACAATAAACGTCGATTCTACTTAACTGGCGCCCAACGGAATTTTATCCAACGCGAGTAATTATTAAAAAAAAAAGAAAAATTCGTAAGCTAACGCTTCGGGCTTAACAAAAATAAAAGAAACATAAAGAGTGCTTACCCAACTCGAGTTTCTACTACTAAATTAGCGAGCTAACGCCGCAAGTGTAATAAACAACAAGTGAGGTGAAATAAATAATTAAACCTACATTTTAAAGGAGCTGAAGGGCAATCCCTCGCTCCCGGCATCAACATCTACAAAGGAAAAATAGGCTGAAGGGCAATCCCTCGCCTCAAAAAATAAAACAACTGGCTGAAGGGCAATCCCTCGCTGAAGGTGAAAAAAAAACCACACCCGGAAGAAGCTGAAGGGCAATCCCTCGCTCCCGGCATCAACGTCTACGAAAGGAAAAACAGGCTGAAGGGCAATCCCTCGCCTCAAAAATTAAAACCAACAAGCTGAAGGGTGATCCCTCGCTTCCCTCATCGCCACCCACAAAGGAATTAATAATTAATTCTAAACTAATAATTAGGTCAAATAAAACACGGTATAAACCGCAGAAAACCATGTAAGTGAGCTCTTTTTATAAAATTTTATTCAAGCATTTTGGTAATCGCGACCCAATAAAAATAAAATAATACTGAGTGGTGCAGCTGAGATATTTAAAATCAAAATCAAATTCATTAAAAAAAGAAAATACAATAAAATAAGAAGTGACTAATGGGCGATAGCCCTAACAGTTCCAATAGTGACCTCAAGTCCTTTAAGCGGTCCGATAGCTTAGTTTCACTGTGTGGGGACCTGCAAGACCCAGGGATAGCAAGCAAGAACAATCCGATAGCGACGATAGTTTACGTTTGTGTCTTAGGGGCCTCCGTTTGACTGAAAGCCACGAACGTTCCCCTGACATCATGGATCCGGCAACTTTCGCAGCAGCTATAGAGGCCGCACTGCAAAATCAGGCCTCGCGGTTCGAGACCAGGTTACAGCAATTACAAGCCGAGATTGCTCAGTTGAGCACAGGTACGCCTGCCCCGAAAGTTGAAGCGTATAAGGAGATAGCAATAAATCCCGATGTCCAGTGTGATCAGCCATTGGACATGGTTAAGTCCGTCCCCGAGTTCGACGGCAAACAGGAAAATTATGTGGCTTGGCGCCAGGCAGCGCTGGCGGCCTATAAAACTTTCGAGCCCTATGACGGCAGCGCTAGACATTACATGGCGACAGGCATCATCAGGAATAAAATAAAAGGTGCCGCAAATAACGTCCTGTCATCTTTCAATACAGTCCTATGCGGCAGGGAAACCTGTCCTTGGCGGAATACTATGACGAGATTGAGAAGCAGCTCTCTCTCATTACCAACAAAAACATAATGGTCCATAATGCGGTCGCAGCGGGCATTCTAAACGAGAAAGCTAGGGACGACGCTTTAGACGTATTCGTTTCAGGCTTAAGAAGAACATTGAAAACAGCAGTATTTCCGGCAAGACCGAAAGATCTGCAGACCGCTCTGGCCCTTGCCGAAGCGGCGGAATCCAGCGAGGATCGCAGCGTTTTGGCTGCAAATTACGCCAGGGCCATGGAGGAAAAGGCCCAAAAAACGGGCCAGCGCCAAACTCAAGCGCAACTCCAGGGCAATTTTAGGCAAACTAGAGCTGTGGACTCCTATAAAAGTCCTCATTACGACAAAAGGCAAGACGCGTCGATCGCCCAGCAGGGAAGATCCAACCAACGATCCAATAGCGGCAGGACTCGGGCCCAGGGCCCGGAGCCCATGGATGTAGATCCTTCTTCTTCCAAACTCAGACTGCCCACTGCTTACCAAAACCTTTCGGGTCGGGTGGACGCAATCAAAATTTTACGAGGAAAACAAACGCGTCAGAGCGCACCTCGAGAAATTGGCAGCAGAGGATAGAGCACACTACAGCCGGGGACAACCAGACCGACACGGCCTACAATGGGGCTGCGGCCGAAGCTGTCGCTGAGATAGAAGCGGAGGGCGAATTAGAGTACGAGAGTGACTCAGTGAATTTTTAGGGGAAGATCCCTGCTGCCATTCGTTTGGCGGAAAATAGCAGGGATTAATATGAAGCTTCTCATAGACACGGGTGCGTCAAAGAATTACATCAAGCCATGTAAATGGCTTCGCGGCGTCATCCCTGTCGAGACACCCTTTCCCGTCTACTCAATCAACGGGACAAATGAAATTTCGAAGAAATGCCTTCTGTCAATATTCGGCAAGACCTCCCCATTTTTTTTGTTAGAATCATTATCATCATTTGACGGCATCATTGGCCTTGACCTGCTATCGCAGGTAGGGGCGACATTTTGCTTAAAGAGCGGTACACTCAGATTCGGTAACACGACTGAGGTAATCAAATTCCACAAGTGCATAGACGTCAACCACACAAACGTTATTGACGTCGATGCTCCCCCAGCCATAAGGGCGGACTTTATAAAAATGTTAAATAAGAGGAGTAAGGCATTTGCCGACCCTAATGGGGCTCTGCCTTATAATACTTCGGTCGTGGCCACTATCCGCACTGTGGACGACGAACCAATTTACTCCAAGCTGTACCCGTACCCTATGGGTGTAGCTGATTTTGTCGAATTCGAGGTCAAGAGCCTTTTGAAAGACAAAATCATTCGCAAATCCAGATCGCCATATAATAATCCTATATGGGTGGTCGACAAAAAAGGCACTGATGAAGCGGGCAATAAGAAGAAACGTCTCGTAATGGACTTTCGGAAGCTCAATCAAAAAACAGTGGCCGACAAATACCCGATGCCAAGCATTTCAATGATCTTAGCAAACTTGGGTACTGCCAGATACTTCACAACACTGGACTTGAAGTCTGGATACCACCAAATAACCTTGGCGGAGCGCGACCGAGAAAAGACTTCCTTTTCCGTAAATGGAGGGAAGTACGAGTTTTGCCGACTGCCCTTTGGTCTACGAAATGCAGGTAGCATTTTCCAGAGAGCAATCGATGATGTTTTGCGCGAACAAATCGGCAAAACATGCTACGTCTATGTCGATGACGTAATTATTTTCTCCAAGTCTCAAGACGACCATGTTAAACACGTCGACTGGGTGCTGAAAAGCCTCTATGACGCCAACATGAGAGTCGCTCAAGAGAAGTCCAATTTTTTTAAGACGAGCGTGGAATACCTCGGCTTTATTGTGACTAACGAAGGCACGAGGACGGACCCTGAGAAGGTGAAGGCCATCCAGGAGTACGTCGAGCCAACAACGTTGTTCGGCCTAAGGTCATTCTTGGGCCTGGCAAGTTATTACAGATGCTTCGTGAAAGATTTCGCGTCAATTGCCCGACCGCTTTCTGATATTTTAAAAGGTGAAAATGGGTCCATCAGCAAATACAAATAACAAAAAACCACTATCATTTTGAGCGAGGTCCAACGACACGCCTTTCAGAAATTAAGGAACATTCTGGCATCAGAAAACGTAATATTGATGTACCCAGATTACAAAAACCGTTCGACCTAACGACCGACGCCTCTGCCTATGGCATCGGGGCGGTCCTTTCTAAGGCGGCCGCCCAATAACTATGATTTCAAGGACACTAAAGAACGGTGAGCGTCACTACGCTACCAATGACCGCGAGCTTTTAGCGATTGTGTGGGCCTTGGGGAAGCTTCGTCACTACATTTACGGAGTCAGGGACATTAATGTGTTCACTGACCACCAGCCAATCACGTTTGCGGTTTCCGAAGGAAACCCTAACTCTAAAATAAAACGCTGGAAGGCACGCATTGACGAGCTCGGTGCCAAGCTTTTCTATAAGCCAGGCAAAGAAAACCATGTCGCAGACGCATTGTCTCGACAAAACATCAATGCATTGGAGGACAGCGCGCCACAATCTGACGCAGCGACAATACACAGCGAAGCGTCTTTGACTTACACAACAGAAACGACAGACAAACCTGTCAATTGTTTTAGGAATCAAATCGTCCTAGAAGCGGCGCGTTTTCCTCTAAAGCACATGTTTATTCTTTTCAATGAAAAAACGCGACATATAATAAATTTTACGGAAAAAAATGCGCTCACTGGGGTCGTGAAGACCTCAGTAAACCCTACGGTTGTAAACGCAATCCACTGTGATTTTCCGACTCTAGCCTGCATTCAGCATGAGCTAGTACGCGCCTTTCCGTCGACCAAGTTCTGGCATTGCAAGAATCTGGTCACAGACATTTTCAATGAAAATGAAAGAAAGGAGATTGTCACAATCGAACACAATCGAGCACATAGAGCTGCTCAGGAAAACGTAAAACAGGTCTTGGCCGATTACTATTTCCCAAAAATGACTAAACTCGCAAGCGAGGTAGTCATGAATTGCAGGATTTGTTCTAGAGCAAAGTACGATAGGCATCCAAAAAAACAGGAGCTGGGACCAACGCCAGTCCCTTCGTTCACTGGAGAAATGCTTCACGTCGACATTTTTTCAACAGATAGGAAGTACTTCCTAACATGCGTGGACAAATTCTCGAAATTTGCCATCGTACAACCGATAGCTTCCCGCACGATTGCGGATATAAAGGCTCCACTCTTGCAACTTATGAACATTTTCCCCAACACTAGACAAATATATTGCGACAATGAACCATCGCTGAGTTCAGAAACCATCAGGTCACTTCTGCGAGACAATTTCGGAGCCCACATTGTGAATGCTCCTCCCTCCACAGCACTTCAAACGGCCAAGTTGAAAGATTCCATAGTACTCTGTTGGAAATCGCGAGATGCCTCAAGATAGCGAAGGGAATCGTCGACACAGTCGACCTTTTCCTCCAGGCAACAGTGGAGTACAACAGGTCGGTACACTCGGTAACCAACAAGAAGCCGATCGATATTTTAAACGCCGCTGCAGCAGACTTTCACAGCGAGGTACAGAACAGGGTACGGAAAGCTCAGATTGTGCAGAACAATCGAGTCAACCGATCGCGTCAGAACAGAGTTTTTAGAGTAGGTGATAAGGTATTAATGAAAACCAACAGACGCCTCGGAAATAAACTAACCCCGTTGTACGTGGAAGAAACGGTAGAAGCGGACTTGGGGACAACGGTCCTAATTAGGGGAGGGTTGTGCACAAAGACAATCTTAGGTAATGCCCCTATGCCCATACGTGAGCGTTCCACTCAGCCGACTATTTTTTACGCTCCATTTACATTCATTCTTAGAGACTGGATCACAGATTACCAAGCATCCTTTTCTTTCATTCCTTAGGTTGTTTCATATGATACTCCCTCTGGTGGCCTTGGTAAACGCTCGCATAACAGACTACTCACATTCTGACTACGTACCGATACTGGACGGCGACATACTCGTATGGGACGAAATAAATTACCTTAGGCATTCGGCGAACTTAACGGATTACGAACGAATGGCGGACGAGACTGCAAATTTGACCGAGATGTTTCCACAGTCGCACATGCGAAAACTATATACCGACCATATCCAAAATATGTTAGCCACGATTAGCGTGCACCACAGAGTTGCTAGGAGCCTAAACATCCTGGGCTCGGTCTTAAAGGTGGTAGCCGGAACTCCGGACGCGGACGACCTAGAAAAGATACGAATAAACGAGGCCTAACTTATTGAATCAAATAACAGGCAGATAAGCATAAATTCTAAATCTCAGGAGCAAATCAACCGCTTAACAGACTCAGTCAATAAATTGCTAGAGGCAGCAAAGGGAAAGCAAATTGACTCGGCTCACCTGTACGAGACCTTGCTGGCTAGGAACAGAATGTTGGCATCCGAACTAAGTAATCTCATGCTCACCATTTCCCTCGCAAAAGTTAACGTAATCAATCCGGTCATATTAGACCATGACGACTTGAATTCTATTTTCTCTAATCAGCTCACCAATGTTATCGTAACTAACATTTTAGAAGTATCTAAAATCAAAGTTTTTCAATCAAATAGCATAATACACTTTGTCATTCAATTCCCTAAGATTAAGTACAGTTGCAAAAAGATAACTATTTTCCCGGTCGCCCACAACGGCACCGTCCTTCGACTTGACGATAACATCGTCGCCGACTGCAACGACCAGATAGTAACAGTGTCGGACTGCAAACAGACGACAACATTCTGCGAAGCGTCGACAAAGGACTCCTGTGCCCAAGGATTATATTCCGGTGGCGTGGCCCACTGCCAGTCGCAACCCAGCCACCTCAGCACCATCACACTGGTCGACGACGGGATCATTATCATCAACGATCACCCAGCAGCAGTAAGTTTCGACGGCAGCGCGGCGTTCAACATTTCAGGGACGCATCTAATCACGTTCAACGATTATGCCGTCATAAATGGTTCGCGGTATCAGAATCGCAAAAACGTTCAGAGCCGATACCCAGGAGTTGCATCTTCACCCTTGCTAAATATTACCGAGCATAAAAGGGTGCTGAGCCTGCCATTCCTCCACCAGTTGAGCGAGGAGAACCTCAACTTCATCAAGGAGATAAAGGAAGAGGTGTCCTCACGTTCCAGACCAATCTTTGCATTCTGCCTAGGACTAGGTATTTGTGGCCTAGTATGTGGCATGGCCATGCTCAGACTATATTTGACGAAGAAGCGCGACGCCCGGCAAATCAATGGACTAATGGCAAGACTAAGTACGCCGGGGACGGCGACTGCTCAAGGGGGGGAGTAGTTATCCGATCCAGCCGGATACCCCTCCCTCTGCATTTGGTTCTCGACCCTACAGCGGGTCAATGAGCTTAAACACCTTCATATGAACCAAATACAGCACATGCCTCGTCGCGTAATAGAACACGAGAGTTGCAGCGTTGACGGAGACACTTGCCCAGACAGCCCAACAACAACCATGGGGCCGTGGAACGTGGGAAACTGCCGCTGCTCAACATAACACCGGCGCGTGTGCCATGTCAGCAGATTAATGCACCGGCGACTGCGCATCCGGCGGCCGGGGACTTAATATTAAGACTTTCATTTTTATGTAAATTTAGATTCTCTTAGACCTCCAACGAGGAACAATAAATCTCGCTTCGACGAGTAAATAATAAATACTACAATAAACGTCGATTCTACTTAACTTATACATATTTGTATGAATGTACATGCAGAAGGCATATACATTGGAATGCTCATTAGACCACTTGGAATATATTGCCGACACTGCAGTTCTCACGCTGCAGGCCAGTCCACATATAAGGGACTGATCGTATTACGGCTCTTGAGTGTGGTTGTGTTACGTAAACATTGGGACAAAGTGTCTTTATGTTTATGAGCGTGATACTCTACATTAACTTTAGGCATATGACCACTTGACATATTGTATACACTACAATACGGTGGGCATATGCCTATTTGGCATACAACATACTACACTATGAATGCTCAGACTTCTATGGAAAGTACACCGATTTCTTTTGAAGAAATCAGTATAAGAAGTGATAAAGAACAATGGAAAGAAGCAATAAGAGATGCGCTGGAATCACATTCAATTAATAACACTTGGTCACTTGTTAAAATACCTGATCATAAGAATATTGTAGATTGTAAATGGATATTTACAATAAAACATAATGAATTCGGTAAACCGATTAAATATAAGGCTAGACTTGTGGCACGAGGCTTTACACAGGAATATTTAGTTGACTATGATGAAACATTTGCACCTGTTGCCAGAGTAACTAGTTTCAGATTTATTATGTCTTTTTCAATACAGTATAACTTGAAAGTACATCATATGGATGTAAAGACTGCATTTTTAAACGGTGTTTTAAAGGAGGAAATATATATGAAAGCTCCTCAAGGTTTAGTTGTTGGCAGTAATCAAGTTTGTAAATTGAATAAGGCTATTTATGGCCTCAAACAAGCAGCAAGATGCTGGTTTGACGTCTTTGAGAAATCCTTGAAGGGTATTGGATTTGTAAATTCTCCAGTAGATCGTTGTATCTACATTCTTGATAAAGGGGAGATTTCAAAGAATATATATGTTCTGTTGTATGTAGATGATTTAGTTATATCTACAGAAAATATTCAAACAATGAATGAGTTTAAATCTTATTTGAATGGAAAATTCAGAATGACTGATTTGTTAGAAATTAAATATTTTATAGGAATAAAATTGACAGAGAAGATGGTCAAATACAATTAAGTCAATCTGCATATATAAAAACAGTTCTATCAAATTTAAAATGGATGAGTGTCATCCGGTAGATTCGCCCCTTCCTTCTAAACTCAATTATGAAGGCTTAAACTCTGACCAAAATTGTAAAGCACCATGCCGTAATTTAATAGGTTGTTTAATGTACATAATGTTATGTACAAGACCAGATCTCAGTGTATCTATTAATTTATTAAGTAGATACAGTCAAAATAATAACAGTGAATTATGGCAATACTTGAAAAGAGTTTTAAGATACTTAAAGGGAACCATTGATTTAAAATTAAAATTTTCAAAGGTTTCCAAGTATGATGAAATTTTTAGTGTTTATGTTGATTCTGACTGGGGCGGAAATATAATAGATAGAAGAAGTACTACAGGATATTTGTTTAAAATGTATGAATCTAACTTAATTTGTTGGTGTACTAGAAAACAAAACTCTGTAGCAGCGTCATCAACTGAAGCAGAGTATATGGCATTGTTTGAGGGTGTTAGAGAAGCATTGTGGCTTAAATCATTATTAGAAAGTATTAAAATCAAATTAAATACACCTATTAAAATGTATGAGGATAATCAGGGGTGTATTAGTATAGCAAATAATCCTTCTTGCCACAAAAGATCTAAACATATAGACATAAAGTATCATTTTTCCAGAGAACAGGTGGAAAACAAACTAATCAAAATTGAATATATCTCCACAGAAAAACAACTCGCAGATATGCTGACCAAGGCACTACCATCTCCACGTTTTAAAAATCTTCGAAACAAGATTGGATTAACCGACTAAAAAAAAAAAAAAAAAAAAAAAAAAAAGGATGGACCTGAATATATATATTATTTTGATTTTTATTTTCATTATTTGTTTAAAAATGATCTCATTATGAATAGGATAATAATTTAATTTTTGCAGTTGGTCTGATTGGGGTTTTACTGGGTTTTCCCCCAATCCCAGCAACGAATGTTGGACCACTATTGTAAATCTCCCAGAGCCCGACTTGTCACATTATTTTTTTAAATGTATTTAATTTGAAATGTTAAACTTAAGATTAGTTTTGGTGTGATATGTTTTTGAGGAGGTGTGTTGAAAAATGCAGAAGAATCCATCGATCTGGCTACTTTTTCTATCGATGTATGATGCGATGATTTGTTCTTCTGCGAATGGCAAAAACACAGACACCAACTCTTATACATTCAGCTTCATGTGAATTGCTGAATGTTGACTTACACACATATAGATCACGCAATGAAGCGTCACTTCACTTCTCCATTTTGTATCAACGTGACAAGTCGTGTGGCAACGAAAAGAATAATAAAAAGGAATAAATTAAATATAAAACAAACAACTTAAGTGTATTTAATACAACTACAATAGTCGACTACATATGCTGACTCGTGTTTGATAAAAGGGAGCTGAAACATACATCCAAATTACTTTGACCGTCCAGAGGAGTCTCAGTTTGCCCCGGAGAAGTCTCAACCTTGTGATGGACCTATTTCAGGCTGAGGTAAGCTCAGTCACGTCCAGGGGTCAATCCACAAGAAATTTGTAGAAATGGATGGAACTTTAAGAGAGGCGTCGGGGTCGGACTGTTGCAGAGAGGATGGCTCGGGGGTTCGGCGAGGACTGCTTCGTGGTGGCACGAAGGCAGGGGCAGAGCGGGACGATGTTGGTACTTCGGTTATTCGAAATGAACTTACGCAGTTGATGTTACTTGGGTGTTTAGTCTGATATCTTCCTTTATTTTTTTGTATTACTTTACACTTAAAACACGGATTCTTAGATTTGTATCGCGCTTGTACTTTGAGTTAGTTTTGCACGCAAGCTTAAGTTACGATTTGATTTTACGTCTACAATCGCGACCGGGTTTCTGCGTAAGATCTGTTATAGTTCGGTACCACGTCTGTACTCGGGGCCGGGTTTCTGCGTAAGCTCTGTTATAGTTCGGTACCACGTCTGTACTCGGGGCCGGGTTTCTGCGTAAGCTCTGTTATAGTTCGGTACCACGTCTGTACTCGGGGCCGGGTTTCTGCGTAAGCTCTCTCCTGGTTTTAGCCGGCGCTTATTTATACGTTTGTTACCGCCGTGTCAGCGGGCGTACCTCTGCGCAGGACTCGTGTTTCATTCTCCCCGTGATCGTGTGTCGCCTCGACCGTGGGATCCGTATTTTGGCGTCTCGGCGCCTTCGTCGTCTGCGCGTGTTGTGAGCTCTCACGGTGTCCAGTGCAGGCGCCGGACGGCTGCACTGAGTCACCGCTAAGCTTGGAGGTGGGGGGGGGAAGACTCGCATAGCTCGAAATCTTTGGTCGGTGTCTGCGGCGTCTTCCCACGTTGGGCTTTCTGCGGCTTTCGTCGCGCCGGTGTCATCTTTCCGTAGCGGATGGACTCGGGCGGCGAACCTGATAAGCCGCGTGACCGACCGTCTGGTTCGGGGTAGGGGAGGTCCGCGTGACCTGGTGTGTTTGGTCAGCGTTTTTGTAGAGTCGGCGTGTGTCGAACCTGGCTGTATGGCTTATGGCTAAAGAAAAGTATGGGATTCTGATGTAACATATTTAATATCTTATCTTAGAATATATCCCGATAGGAGTTGTAACGAACTTTTAGGTTCGTTACACCCTCCCCTTTCTTCCTCTAATAGCGTCACGAAGACTCGATCTTCGGGGGCGCGGCGGTGAATCCGGTAGTGTTACGTTGCTTCTCTGGCTGGTGTCAGCGCTCTCCGGTTGGTCGGGGGATTCTGCCCGATCGTGGTCGTGAAATTCCCTTAGGTCGTTGACGTTTGCGACTTTTTGTCTTCGGTTTTCGCAATGTTGCAATTTGGCGATGTTCGGAGACGGGAAGCTTTTGACCCGGTAGGGGCCGTCGAACTTAGGGGCTAGCTTTGCCGCAAAGCCCTCGGCGGCGTTTGAGAGATGGTGTTGGCGTAATAGTACCAACGACCCGATGGCGGGGCGCCATAGTCGCCGGCGGAGGTTGTAATGTCTCCCCTGCTCTTGGCTGGCTCTCTGGATGTTGTTCCGGACGATGGCGAATACTTCTTTCAGCCTCGCTGCTTTGCTGGTGGCCGTCTCTGGTGCGCTTCCCGTCCCGGGCGTGACTTCGTCGTAAAGGATGCCGGGGAGTCGGGGTTCTCTGCCTTGCAGGAGGAAAGCGGGGCTGAATCCGGTCGTCTCGGAGACGCTTGAGTTGATCGCGAGCGTCATCTCGGGTAGGAGTTCGTCCCATGTATTCTGATGATCGTCGACGAATTGGGCGATCATGGTTTTCACCGTCCGATTGGCTCTCTCCGTTGGGTTTTCTTGGGGACAGTACGGGGCTGTATATTGGAGCTCCACGCCTGCGGTTCGCAGGAATGTTTTAAACGATCGGCTGGTGAACTGGGTTCCGTTGTCGCAGACGAATAGTTTCGGCACGCCGAAGCTGCTCAGTATTCGTTCTCTGAAGGCTCGTTCGAGGTTCGCTGTTGTCGCTTTCTTGAGGGGTACCAGTTCGACCCACTTGGAGAAAGTGTCGAAGAATACCAGTAGGATGGTGTTCCCGTGCTTGGACCGTGGTAATGGTCCGACGAAATCGGCGCACAGGGTGGCGAAGGGTTCTTCGGCTTTGCGTGTGAGCATCCTACCCACGGCCTTGCGCTGCGTGGCCTTGAACTTCTGGCAGCTTACGCAGCCCTGCACGTACCGTCGCACGTCTCGGTGTAGTCCTGGCCAGTAATATCGTTGCGTCGTCCTCAGGATGAATTTCCGGACGCCGAGGTGTCCTGCTGTTGGTGCGTCATGGCATTCACGGAGTACTCTCGTTCGGCCGTTTTTAGGCACGCATAGTTTCCACGGTATGTGGTCATCGTCGTCGGCTCCGTGTCATAGGTAGCGGTATAGCTGTCCGTTTTCATGCGCGTAGTCTGGGTATTTCTGGGGTTCGCGTTGGACTTGCTGGATCCTTTGTTTGAGCCAGGTGCATGCTGTGTTGTCTTCTTCCTCGATGCGGGAGAGGGTTTCCAAAGGTTGTCTTGATAGCGCATCCGCGACCACGTTCTGGTTGCCGGCCCGATAATGCACGTCGTATTGGTACTGCTGTAGTTCGAGTGCCAACCTTGCTACTCTGCCGTATGGGCTCTCGAGGGTGTTCAGCCACTTTAGTGCGAGGTGATCGGTTATGACATTGAATCGGTAGCCTTCGAGGTAGCATCGCAGTTTTCGGATTGCCCAGATGACGGCTAGGCATTCCTTGTCGGTGGCCGAGTAGTTTTCTTCTGCTTTGTTGAGGCGTCGACTGACATATGCGATGACGCGCTCTTTCCCTTCGATCTCTTGGGTGAGGACTGCGCCCACTCCAAGGTTGCTTGCGTCCGTCTGCAGGGAAAATTTGACGTTGAAGTCTGGACAGGCGAGCACTGGTGCAGTGGTGAGCAGCGTTTTCAGCTCGTCGAAGGCGTCTTGTTGTTCCTGGCCCCATGTCCATACCTTCCCTTTCTTCAGCAGCAGTGACATTGGTTGGACCACAGTGGCGAAGTTTGGGACAAATCTGCGGTACCACCCGGCCATGCCTACGCATTGTCGTAGTTCCTTCAGGTTGGCCGGCGGCCTTAGGTCTTTTACGGCCGCGATTTTGTCGGGGTCCGTGTGGATACCTTCTTCGCTGATCATGTGGCACAGGTATTTCATCCGGCGTTGGAAGAAAGCACACTTGTCCGTGTTGATCCGTAGGTTTGCCTTACGTAGTCGTGCGAAAACTTCTTTCACATTGTTCAGGTGCTCCGTGAAGTTTTTCCCGACGATGACGATGTCGTCGAGATACGCGAACGCAAACGGTTCCATGTCCGCGCCGATAACGGCGTCGAGGGTCCGCTGAAAAGTGGTTCCCGCGGAGTGTAGGCCGAAAGGCATCACTTTCCATTGGTATAGTCCCCTGCCGGGTATTGTGAATGCTGTGGCTTCCCGGCTGTCGCGGGCCATCGGTACCTGCCAATACCCGTTTTTCAGGTCCAGAGTCGTGATGAAATGCGCGTTTCGGAGCCGTTCTAGTATGTAGTTGATCCTGGGCAGCGGGTATGCGTCCAGGATAGAACGCTCGTTGAGCTGCCGATAATCTACACACATGCGCCATCTCCCGTCCTTTTTGCGGACCAGGACGATCGGCGCACTGTGGGGGCTCCGGGATGGCTCGATCAGGCCCTCCGCTATCAGTTGGTCGACTTGTTCGTCGATGATCCGTCGCATGGCGGGATTTTTCGGGTAGTACCGTTGTTTTATGGGACGGTTGTCCCTCATCACGATGGTGTGTTCGGTTAGATCCGTCGTCCCTCGGAGGCCTGCGAGCGTTGGCAGTTCCTCGTTTAGAAACTCCTGTATTTTCGGTGCGACATCGGGAGGCCATGGGTCGGAGATTCGTTCCGAATCGTCCTCGGGTGGGTCGTCGATTCCTGGGTCGCAAGTGTGGTCGGGGTTCTCGGGAGGATCGTTGTGTCGAATGCGCTTGGTGGTTCGACTTCGCGAGTGTATTCGCTTATGCTGGCGACGACGGCGGGTGCGTCGATCACGTGTAGGGTGCTCGTGTGTGTCCTGGGGGGTGCTTGCGCGACGTTGTACTCGGCGTGATGTACGAACGTGCGGGTCTCGAACGTAGCGTTTGACCAAACGCTAGTTTGGGCGATGAAGGTTACCGACATGGCTCCAGGCGTGGTGCTGGGCCGCATGCCGGCGCCGTACGAGGCGTTGCCCGGGAGGCGTTCCATGATGTCGGTGACGATCGATGGTGTGTCGGCTCCAGGTGCGTCGGGGTTCCGATTGGCGCCTCGTGTGGCAGTGATCGCCTTTCCCGGTTCCTGCCTGAGAGGACGCGGGAGTAGCGAGTCGGTCGGTGTCGTAGGGGTCGTTTTTGTATCGAGGGCGGTGTCGACGCGTTCGTGGGCCAGGGTGGCGGTCGGAGGTGGTACCTCAAGCGCCTGGCTGCTGCGTGGCGGTTGTCGTTGCTGGGGCCGGGTTGTCTTCTGGAGAGGCGTCCTGGGTTCCTTTCCCTTCGTTGATGGAACCGCGTTGGTGCCCTCGGGAGACCGGCTCGCTTTCTTCGTTGCTTTGCTTCGTTTTGGGTTTCTCGGAGTGGGCCTGGGGCTGGTGTGCCTCGTCGTGGCCGTGGGTTTGGTGTTTCTTGTTCCTTGTGCTCGTGTCTCGTGTCGTGTCGGGGAATTCGTTGGCGGCGGGGGTCTCGAGTTCGTGGGTCCGGGGGCGTGTACTTGGCTGGCAGCGATCATCGGCGTGTTTGGGATGGGGCGTCGGGAGCCTTGGAGATGGAGGCGTGTGGTGCCACACTGTATTGTGGTTTCGATGGCGCACAGGAAATCCATCCCTATGATGGCTTGCTCTAGCATGTTTGGCAGTACTAAGAGCGGCATCTGTACCTCTTGCTCGTCTAGTTTGACGCGCGCTAGCAAGATCTGAGTTATCTCGCGTGCTGAGCCGTCGGCTAGGCGTTGGCGGGCGAGGTCGGCGTTGATGAAACTTCGGGACGCCCCGGTGTCGACCGTGGCTGCCGTGCGCCGTCCTCCGATGGTCACTCTCGCCACTATCCGGCCGTCGTGTACTTGCAGCGGGTTTCTTAGTTGGATGTCTGAGGGAGCGTCGTGCCCGGCTGTTCCCGTGTCAGCTGGGGACGCGAGTCGTTTCCCGACTGGTCCCGGCGGCAACAGTCCACGGTGCGCGTTCCGCGCTTACCGCATTCCCAACAAAAGAGGATGGACGGGTTCCTGCAGTCGCGGGCAGCATGTCCAGCTTCCCCGCAACGCCGACAGGCCGCGTGCGGATTGACGATTGGAGTGGTGATCATCCGATGCGTGGCTTCTTGTGCTGGAGCGCCGGCTTGGTGTGACCTCCTTGCGGGTTCCGGGGTATTCCAGTTGGGTTTTCGGAATTGGGCCCGATTCGTCCCGCCTTCGCTCTGCACTTGTTGTGCCGCTGGCCGTGTGTACCGTGGTGGTTGCCGAGGGGGGTTGAGGGTCGCCGGTATGTTTCGCTCCTGGATACTCTCGAACTCCGTGGCCAACATCGTCAGTTGCGTCAGACTTCTCAGTTCGTGTCTTCGCACGTACAGCTGGTACGCCGGAAGAGTGTTGTCGTAGATCCGGCTAAGCTCCTTGGCATCGTCGTACCCGGCGTGGTGCATGAGCAACCGGAGCTCGATGACGAAGTCTTTGAAAGACTCGCCCACCGCTTGTTTGCGGTCTTTGATCTGGTCTTCCAATTGCTCGAAGTACCGAGGAGGCAAGAAAAAGGTTAGGAACTCTTGGCGGAAATCGGTCCATGAGGCGCTCTGGAGCCGGCTGGTGCGGAACCAGCGGTTGGCTCGGTCGGTGAGGATTTCGGCCATGGCCCTTGGCAGGTGGTTCATGTCCACCCCGTACGAGAGGGCACGCTCTTCCAGCAGTTCGACGAAAGACAGTGGGTCGTCCTGTCCGTCGAACTGGATTCCCCACTTCCGAATCCGTTCCGCCATCTGTGCGGCGTGACTGTAGTAATGGCTGTCTGTGGGGCCATTTCCTCCTGCCGTCGGCAAGATCCTTCTCGTGGGCGACGGCCTTGGCTCTGGAGACGGGGGCCTCGGCCGATCCGCGGCGGTTATCGGGGTCGGCGTGATACTGGTTTTGCCCCCCGTGATTTCAGGGACTCGTAGGCTGAGCTCGGGGTCTGTCTTCTGCTTCTCCGTTTGTGCCGAGGTGTCGGGCTGTGGCGATCTGGCTCGCCCTGGTGGTCTGGCGTATTGTCGCTCGAGTTCCGCCAACCTGACCCAGGCATCGTGTTCGAGGGGTCCGGCGACTAGTTCGGCGAAACTTCTCCGCAAATCTTCCACGTTACCCTCGCGGCTGAATCCGAATTCTTCCGCGAAGGACTCCAGCTCCTCCCGGCGGCGTTTGTGTATCCAGCCGGTACTCACCCCTGGGTTGGCGACATATTCTCCAGGGTAGTGTCCACCGGACTGTTCCTCCGCATGGGATTCCATCGTTACGTGTCTAACTCGAGTTCGTTGTTTCGCTCAGTTCGCGCTTTCCGGAATCGTGTCGTATTTTCGTAAGCTTGTGCCGTTGGTGTCGTGTGTGGTCTGAGTTCTCTTCGCGTCGTTTTCTTGCTTCTCTGGTGGCCGTGGGGTTTTATTCCGCAAACCCTCGTTGACGTTCCCTTAGGTCCCGGCTCGGGCGCCACTTGTGACGGACCTATTTCAGGCTGAGGTAAGCTCAGTCACGTCCAGGGGTCATTCCACAAGAAATTTGTAGAAATGGATGGAACTTTAAGGGAGGCGTCGGGGTCGGCCTGTTGCAGAGAAGATGGTTCGGGGGTTCGGCGCGGACTGCTTCGTGGTGGCACGAAGGTAGGGGCAGAGTGGGACGATGTTGGTGCTTGGGCTATTTGAAATGAACTTACGCAGTTGATGTTACTTGGGTATTTAGTCTGATATCTTCCTTTATTATTCGTATTACTTTACACTTAAAACACTGATTCTTAGATTCGTATCGCGCCTGTACTTTGAGTCAGGTTTGCACGCAAGCTTAAGTTATGATTCGATTTAAACGTCTGCACTCGCGGCCAGGTTTCTACGTAAGCTCTGTTATAGTTCGGTACCACGTCTGTACTCGGGGCCGGGTTTCTGCGTAAGCTCTGTTATAGTTCGGTACCACGTTTGTACTCGGGGCCGGGTTTCTGCGTAAGCTCTCTCCTGGTTTTAGCCGGCGCTTATTTATACGTTTGTTACCGCCGTGTCAGCGGGCGTACCTCTGCGCAGGACTCGTGTTTCATTCTCCCCGTGATCGTGTGTCGCCTCGACCGTGGGATCCGTACTTTGGCGTCTCGGCGCCTTCGTCGTCTGCGCGTGTTGTGAGCTCTCACGGTGTCCAGTGCAGGCGCCGGACGGCTGCACTGAGTCGCCGCTAAGCTTGGAGGTGGGGGGGGGAAGACTCGCATAGCTCGAAGTCTTTGGTCGGTGTCTGCGGCGTCTTCCCACGTTGGGCTTTCTGCGGCTTTCGTCGCGCCGGTGTCATCTTTCCGTAGCGGATGGACTCGGGCGGCGAACCTGATAAGCCGCGTGACCGACCGTCTGGTTCGGGGTAGGGGAGGTCCGCGTGACCTGGTGTGTTTGGTCAGCGTTTTTCCAGAGTCGGCGTGTGTTGCACCTGGCTGTATGGCTTATGGCTAAGGAAAAGTGTGGGATTCTGATGTAACATATTTAATATCTTATCTTAGAATATATCCCGATAGGAGTTGTAACGAACCCTTTTAGGTTTGTTACAACCTGCAGGAGTGTATTGGTGTGCGCTGTACTGTACATGAGGCTGCGTGCCTTGTATATGTATATTTTTCAATACTACGCTACTCTCTTGGGTCAAGGTAAACGTAACATCTTTCGCTTAAATGCGTGCGCTGTGCGCCGACTCTCTTTAGAAAGCTTTTCGGAAAGCTTGCATCTTACGATCCACTTTCGGAGTTACTATGGATCTGCACTTTTAAGCATTACAAAAGAAAACTATGCTTATCCGTGATGTTCCATACTCTTTCCCTAAATTCGGCCCCTACACTTCCCACAGCTGCAGCTGACCAAGTTCAGCGGAGCCTATACAGAGTGGACAAGCTTCTATTCCATGTTCACAGCTGTGATTGATAGTGAAGCTGAGCTGACTTCTATTGAGAAGTTACAGCACTTGCGGTCCTGTTTGTGCGGAGCGGCGTTGGATACCATTAGTTCGTTGGAGATGAGCGAGGCTAATTACAATACCGCATTAGATATTCTCAAAAATCGATTTGCTAATAAACGTCTCATTCTACAGGCACACGTTAGAGAAATATTTGGGCTGGCGCGTGGGGACCTCTCTGTTGTTTCGCTGCGGGCGTTTACGGACGCCGCCACCTCACATCTTCGCGCGTTGGATGCGCTGGCAACTAAGGAGGAAATAGCTGATTGCATCATCGTCCACGCACTCTGGAAGAATTTGGACAGGCAGACTCAAGTTAAATGGGAAGCAGCGTCGTGGAATCACGATCTTCCATCCTGGGAGAAATTATCTACCTCTCTGGAACAAAGATGTCGCACCCTTGAAGGCATTCACCACTCCATGCAAGGGCAAGATGGTCAGGTTGGCAAGTCAGGGAAAACCGTGAGTACGCATCATCGAAAATCGTTTGTAGCATCGTGCGCTCCTGTTTCCTGTGTGCTTTGTGAGGGCACGAACCATATGATTGCCAATTGTCGCCGAATGATCGTCACAAGGAAGCAAAGAGGCTCTTGTTATGCGTCACTTGCCTACAAAAGGGTCATGACGTGAAAGGGTACCTGTCCCAAAGGCAAATATTTCTTTCCACATCATTGCGTCATCAAAGAGGACAGCTCCACAACAAAGCTGAGGGTCGTACTCGACGGCTCTGCAGCTACCACATCTGGTCTTTCGTTAAATGATCTGCTTATGTTTGGTCCCACCATTCAAGCCAAGCTATATCACACACTCATCCGTTTTCGTACATTTTCGTTTAAGCACATCAACTCATTTGGAGTCATGATGCGCATTTTTGGCTACGTTCAGAAGTTCATCAGGTGGACGAAGTCACCGGATCTCTCGTCTGAGGAGCTTCGCAAAGGATCGCACTTGTTATGTCGCATCGTTCAACGGGCCCACCTGTATCCTGAGTACCTTGCTCTGCGGAAAGGCTTCGTAGACGCTTCCAGCAGAATCATCTCGCTCTCGCCGTTCGTGGATGACTTTGGTCTTATTCGTGTTGGTGGCCGCCTGCGGCACTCAACTCTCGGCTTCGATGCACGCCACCCAATCATTTTGCCCAAGGATCATCCATTGACGTTCGCCATCATTACGCACTTTCATCGGAATCATCACCATGCTGGTCCGCAGTCGCTACTTGGAGCGATTCGCTAACAGTTTTGGCCCATCGGCGGCATGAAAACTGTGGCTCGCGCCTTGCGAAAATGCGTCATCTGCTGCCGGTCCAGACCTCGTCTTGTGGAACACATTATGGCTGACGTACCGAAGGATCGAGTACAGGATTCGCCTGCATTCAGCGTCACTGAAATTGATTACTGCGGTCCCTTCTACTATAAGCCAGATGGGCGCAGTCGAGCACCGATGAAATCTTACATCTGCGTGTTCATCTGTTTTGCAACAAAGGCCGTCTGGTTGGAATTGGTGAAGGACCTAACCACTGCTGCTTTCTTGAGCGCCCTCAAACGCTTCGTTGCCACGCGCGGTATTCCCCGATACATTTGGTCGGATAATGCCACCAATTTTGTGGGCGCAAGGAACGAGTTAGATGACCTTCGGCGGCTATTTATGAGCAAGAAGCATCGTGCTAATGTTCATAATCATTGCATCAACAACGGCCTCGACTGGAGATTCATACCGCCTCGCTCGCCGCATTTCGGCGGCTTGAGGGAGGCAGCAGTGAAGACGGCCAAGCAGCATTTCTATCGCGCCTTGGGATCGTCACTTTTGGATTCGACGAGCTGCGGACATTGGTCTGCCAAATCCAGGCTGTAATGAATTCTCGTCCTCTTATCTCGATTTCAGAAAACCCTGAAGATCTTGGCGTCCTTACACCCGGACATTTTTTAATTGGTCGTCCGCTGATGGAGTTCCCTAACTCCAACTTCAATCGACTCGATCGCTGGCAGCGAGTCTCCTGTGCCCAGCAGATCTTTTGGAAGCGTTGGAGTGAGGAGTACCTGACTCTGCTTCAACAACGTGCCAAATGGCGCACACCACAACCCTCGATCCAGGTCAACGATGTCGTTTGCATCAAAGATGAAAACTTGCCACCGTTGAAGTGGCCCTTAGCGCGGGTGATCAAGGTTATAGCTGAAGCTGATGGCGCTGTGAGAGTTGCCATCCTGCAGACACCCTCTGGAACCACTCGTCGAGCCGTCAACAAGCTGTGCGTCCTTCCAGTTGAGGATCCTGTTAAAAGCCCTGATCTTTCAACGGGGGGGAGTATGTTCGGAGCAGCAGCCGTTAATATCTCTTAAGTTTTCTGTTATCGCGCTCATCCTATGTACGCTCTCACTGCATACACGCACACACATATGTAACGCTCTTACTTCTTATAAGCCACTGCTTTGACCCCTCCACCAGTCTAGTCGGTCGTTCCTCTTCAAGGCAGTTGGTCAGCAGTCCTCTTCGTCGCCCAAAACGCCTAACACCTAAGTCGAAGTCCACGGCCACGGCCTCGAACAAAAACACAAACAATATCGAACAATAAACGCCGAATTGTAACCTTAACAACGGAGCAATTTTTAATTTGTAAATGTGGAGTCAGAGTTGCCGAAAAAGCTCGGCAGCTTCCAACAACCTGTGTATTTAATATGTCTGACGAAATGTGAGTAATATAATCTTGCACGTTGACATGCAATGACTACATCTTTCAAGAGGCGATGCAGTTACTGCACCATCAAGTGGCCCGTGTGACACCAGCAGAAGGCTATTACGTGCGGATCCCAGGCAAAACGCAGCCCTCCTCCCACCCAATCGACCGAGGGGCGCTGCCGCATGACGCGCGGCGCGTAGCCAAACCGAACGCATGCAGGAAAGATAGCTGTTAGACTAACATTCGAGGAAAATTAGCACTAAACTTACTAAGAAACTAAGCATGCAATCAGAATACAAATACCTCTACAATTACTAATTACTAGAAAGGTGTGTAAGGATTAGTAATTTAATAAGAGGAAGAGAATTAGTGGTAGATATAATATGGTAGAGGGAATTATAATCCGAGCATAAGACCCTAAACGGTTCATGCAAGGAATAATTCGATCTACAAAGTGGAAGGAACAACGGTATAAAATTTCTAGTCAGTCTAATAGGAATCGTGAAGTTTATGCGGCTCAACAGATCAGGGCTGTCTATGTCACCCCTAATCAAGTTGTGCATAAATATCACACCAAGCATTTTTCTACGGTTACCTAAGGATGGGAGGTTTACTAATAGAAGTCTACTAGAGTAAGATGGGAGTCTTACACCCGCATCCCAGTTAAGGCCCCGCAGAGCAAAGAGCAAAAAAGTTTTTCTGTACTGATTCTATACGGTCCTGGTGTACTTTGTACTGAGGGCACCATACACAGGAGCCGTGTTCTAAAATCGGACGAACTAGCGAAGTATAGAGAGTCTTTGTTATATAGGGGTCGTCAAATTCTTTTGACCACCTCTTTATAAACCCAAGCACGCCCATGGCCTTATTTACCATGGTAGAAATGTGTTCGGAAAACTTTAACTTTGCGTCTAATAAGACACCAAGATCATTCACCAGGGTAATTCTCTCAAGAGAACCGCCACATAGAGTATAGGGAGCCAACAAGGGGCTAGAACGATGAAATGTCATTACTTTGCATTTCGCGGCATTAAGTTGTAACAAGTTTGCACAACACCATGACTGAAAGTTATTGAGATCGGATTGCAAGCGAGAATGAAATGAAAGGTCCTTATACTGGACACAGAGTTTAACATCATCCGCATACATAAGTACTCGAGAATATGTTAATACCGAAGGCAAGTCATTAATAAAGAGTGTAAAGAGTAAGGGGCCTAGATGGCTGCCCTGTGGTACTCCCGAAGAAACCTTTACTGGTGAAGAGAGGGAGTTTTTGAAGAGGACTCTTTGAGACCTGGAACAAAGATAGCTAGAAATCCATCTCAGGAGGTTGGGCGGAAACCCTAGAAGGTCAAGTTTATGTGCTAGAAGGGAATGGTTTACAGAGTCGAATGCTTTACTGAAGTCGGTGTAAATAACATCCGTCTGTAAGTTACCTTGAAAGCCTTTAATAATGAAAGAGGTAAACTCTAACAAGTTCGTGGTGGTTGATCGCCGCCTTATAAATCCATGCTGAGTTGGAGATATAAGTGACTTGCAGAGATGTTGCAAGTGCGGAGTTAAAACCTTCTCAAACATTTTAGGAATAGCGGATAACTTTGCTATACCTCTATAATTTTTGCATCAGACTTGCTACCTTTTTATGGAGAGGAATTATAAACGATTCCTTCCAGATCGGGGAAGCAAGAAGAATCAATGGACAGGGTGAATAGTTTAAGCAAAGGTCCACACAGAGCCTCGGCGCAGTACCTGAGTACACAACCTGGAACCCCGTCTGGACCCGGTGAAAACACCGGCTTAACTAGTCGAAGATCATGAAGTAGAGAACATTCATTTAACAAGGGACTGAAAATGCCGTTCGACCTCGGTAAACCGTATGGGTACGGATGACCAGAGTAGCTTTCCTCTGAATAGGTGGTTTGGAAAAATTGGGGCAAAAAAGATCGGCAATTGCCTGATCATTATTTGCCGACGTATTACAAAATGATAGCGAGGATGGGTGTGCGGACGTTCTACGCTTACTGTTTACGAAGCAGTAAAACTGTTTAGGGTCCTGAGAAAAACGTATCCTGCATCGAGATAGGTAGTTCTTATAGCATTGAGCATTAAGAACTGAAAAGTTTGACCGAGCTATTACATAGCGAGAGTGAGAAGTAGGAGAACCCACTTCTTGAAATTTTTTATAAAGTCTTGATTTTAAGTTTTTTAGACTGGATAACTCTTTGGTAAACCAAGGGGGTTTTCCAGATCTAATCGGACAAGAAAGCGGGACACAAGAATCAAAAAATGTGCCAAGAGCATTGTAAAAGATGTTTGTGCCTTTTATGACATCAGTGCACAAGTACAGAGCGGACCAATCAAAATCCCTAATGAGGTCATTAAGCTTCGCAAACTCGGCTTTACGAAAGCAGCGGACACGTTCAGGTAGTCTACTCGACCGATCCAATACAGTTGGATATACAGTCCTATATCTAGCGACACCTCGAAAGTAGGATGGTAGGCGTCTTCAGGTATAGTGAGCGGAAGGGCTCGGGTTAACAACACTATGGTCGGATCCGATACAAAGCACAGATCAAGCAATCGACCCAAGGAATTTTTTACATGATTGACTTGAGACAGGGACAGGTCAAGCAAGCCGTCAACAAAGTCATGTCGTGACATGGGCACTAGGATACTAGACTCGTTTACCGAAGACCAAACAGTTCCTGGCAAGTTGAAGTCACTAAGAACTATCATACGATCTTTATCAGATAGCGAGGAAGAAACAGCGGTTAAAGCGGACAAGTGCTGCTCATAAATTGAAATATCCGAAGAAGGTGGGATATACGAGCAAGTAATGAATATAGCGAAAGCGGGAAGAATCAGTTTTACACACAGGAATTCCAGTTCCTGTTGGACTTGGACTGTGAAGTGTTCCGACGCGAAGTTAGAGTTCACTGCAATCAGAACCCCTCCTGCACGTCGAGACGAACGATCTTTCCTAAAAGTTGTGCACCGGCCTGTCAAAACCTCGGAACTAAGAATGTCCGGCTTTAACCAGGTTTCGGTAAGCACAATAACGTGGGAAGCAAATGCAACACTATCCCGGAAAAGAATGCTGAGTTTACTACGCAGGCCTCTAACATTCTGATAAGTTACTAAGAGAGAAGTTAGTTTTTTAGAAGGGTTGAGGAAGTTGAGGTTGACGTTGAGGATGAGGATGGCACACTGGGATGATTTGTGAGAGTTATTGGGGGCCTATTCTTCTTCTTTGCCTTAAACTTTTTCACCACCAAATGCTCCGGCCAAAATTTGGCAGAGCAAATGGTGTCAAACTGAGTTGGGGAGACGCTTATCTTAAAAGAGGCTATCTCCCTGGCATAAGAAAAGTTGAACTTCTCCACCTTTAAACCCACGGCTTTATTCTGCTTTGAATAAAAGCAGTTACATCATTCGATGTGAGATCAGGGGCCAGCCGTGAGACAAAAACTTGTCGTTTTGGTGGGACTCCCACCAGTGGTTTGGGCACCACAGGCCTAGTACCTGTGGTGGCAATATCCGGAGGTCCGGAACGTCTATTTACTGGTGGGATCGGGATGGACGGGACAACTAGTGAGCTTGCGGACACTACGGACACGGACGCTGCAGACGTACTTGGCTGCACATTCTCCGAAGCGATGAATTCGGCAACCGAATCTGCATCGCCAGCAGCTGTCGTTGCCCTTGGGGTGGCAAACGAAATCAGCTGCTGCACACTTTGAGTGGTCGGAGTCCGATTTTCGGCAACGAGCGGCTGAGCGACTATTGGCACTTGCAGATCCCGCGGAGTGACCCTTTTGCGCCTCGGAGACTCATTCAGCAGTTTCAAACCGCTAAACTGAGCCTCCATGGCTAGGAGCCGATCGTATTGGTTTTTAAAACCAACGGTCAGCTCCTTTAAGCCACTCCGCGTCTGCCTCATAAATGCTACCATGTCATTCTCCACCGCACGGCATGCCTCGCAACTGTAGTGCAAACCATTACGCTTTGAAATGGCATCACCCACAAGGCCAGAAAATCCAGCACATTTTGCGTGCACTACGCTGTCGCAGAGCCAGCAGGGGATAATCGGCTGATCGTGGGTGATCTGCTTATTGCATGATTTTTTGGTGCAGACCACAGCGAATTCCATTTTAATTATTAAACAAAAAAAATCAACTATTTAAAATTCCAAAACAAATTGGTATCAGACCAATGTGCCAGACAAACGCTCAAAGCGGAATTAGTAAAAAGAGAGCGGGGAGGAGAGCGGTTATATCGAGAGCTACTAAACAGAGAGCTCAGAAAGTTAAAAGAGCGAGAGAGAAAGAACAGTTATTTGGATAATAGGGAGAGAGTGATAGCTAAAGCAAAGGCTACGAGATAAAGAGCGGGCAAAACTCAGCGTGAGCGTACTTACAGAAAGCAACACACAAACACACGATTAACCAACGCACAGAATTAATTTCAAAAAAATCAAATTTTTAATAATAACAATAGGCATGCACTCGCGTTATAGGACAGATTTTCTACTGTAGGTTAAATGAGGATTTTAATCGAGGTTTATTTTGAAAAAACACCGGCTGTATTTGCAAAATAAAAGGAAAAGAAGCGGAGCGCAAAACAAAAACACGTCTGGTCACTACAAAGAGAACGAACGAAATGTGGACTTGTTACACCTTAATGCCTCGAAATGCAAAGTAAGTAGACGCCAAGCTAAAGTTTTCTGAACACATTTCTACCATGGTAAATAAGGCCATGGGCGTGCTTGGGTTTATAAAGAGGTGGTCAAAGGAATTAGACGATTAACAAAAACTGTCTATACCTCGCTAGTTCGTCCGATTTCTGATGTGTATTTGATGCGATGAGGCGATGTGCTGCCTTTCCTGCAGTCAGACGAACGTTGAATTGCAGGGGGTCGATTCCAAGTAAGGTTTCGAGTGTTTTTGTTGGGGTTGACCTCAGCGCCCCTGTAATACAGAGCAAAGCCAGTCGCTGAGTCTTTTCAATAAACTTATGATACGTCTTCTTTTCGGTAGCCACACTAAGGCTCCATACAGCAAAGTTGGTCTCACCACCGAGATGTAAATCCAGTGCATTAGAGCAGGTGACAGGCCCCATGTGCTGTTGAGCATCTTCTTGGATGCGTAAAGCGCAATGGTGGCCTTCTTCACCATTTCCACTACATTGGATTTCCAATGCCAGTTTGCTGTTCAGTACATATCGGTACCGCGTACCTCTTGGTAAAGAGGATCATGTCCGTCTTGTCCGCGTTGATACTGAGTCCTACTTCTTCCGCTGATCTCTACTTATCTCCCTGAGTGTACGTTCCATTATGGCGCTGAGGTCGATGGACATATATACATCCGTAATACGTATGCTTATGTCATCTGCATACGCTGTTATTTTTGAGGCCTTCCTTTCATATCTCTTGATGAGGTCGGCGACCACCAGATTACACATGAGGGGCGACATGACTCCACTCTGAGGTGCGCCTCTATTTGCCTCTTTTACCATGGAAGCGGTGCCCCACTCCGATTGCACCCGTCTGCAACTTAGGAGGTTCTTTATCCACAGGTTGATTGCGGGGTGTATGTTAGCCGCTTCTAGGTGATTTGTTATTGCGTTCGTAGCCACGTTATTAAATGCTCCGGAGATGTCAACAAATACTGCCAGTGCATACTTTTTATTGTGAAAGGCGCTCTCAATGATAGTGTTCTGTGACTTGGCATGAAATAGTCGAATATTAATTTTTGAATTGTTAACCTTAAAAATTATAATTATGAAGTCTAGTGTAAGTTAGGGTAGGGCAAAGCGGAAGCGCAGTAAAAGCTCGCTCTCTCGCTCTTGGCGAATTCGCCCCGCTTTGCCACCGTAGGTTAGCTAGACTAAGAGATGAAATTGTGAAAACATAGAGATCATTTCTTGAAATTGAAGAAGATCGAGCGGTCATACTATTTTCGTCCCGCCCAAATAAATAACAAATTACAGCCACCCAAAGTTTTCCGGTTCTTCGTATTAGAAAAAGTGTTCTGATTTTTTAAGGCGCCCCCGGGTGGACTGTAAATTTGATTATAGGCAACAACAATAAGTGACAGTGACAGTGACCCCAGTTGTTGTGCTTAGTTTCTGCTACCGCCGAGGGATGCCCTGCGAAACAAGAAAAGTAGCTGTTGGATTCAAAGATCCAAAGGAGGAATCAGAGGTGTACAGGGCAGCAGCTGTAACAGGGAAGCCGCGCTGTTAGCACCCCAGGCTAACAGCCTGTTATCGCTGCTGGGTACCGCGCTCAGTAAACAGCCAGTTACATCGCCCTCTGCCTCGATCTCGCTCTGGCTCTCCCAGTTCTGTGCGCTCTTACGATTCGCACGTCGCTCACCGTAGTTTTAGCATGTAAGCTAGAATCAGTTACGTTTCCCACCCCGCTACAAGCTGCCGTCGTGCACATACGCGCCCCTACAATCTACATATATACGAAAATACATGGAACATATTTATTGGAACCACTCTGACTTCTTCATTTGGATATTTTCCCACTCGTCGCTGGATACCCGCTCCGGTGATCCGCCCTCCTACAAAACATTGGTCCTTCGAGCCGGATCTTCTCCTAACCAAAAGGAGAAGTGCACCCCAGCCAGCCACATTCATATATAGCTGTCTGTAAATAATATTCCTACCTCTCCCAGCTACCAGCTACCACATTTACGCAAACATCGACATCTACATATTCATCTATTTTCGTCCAACTGCATATAATTCGGCATATTGCGCGATCGTAGCACATATATCCCGTACTGCTGCGCTGCACGATATCCTCCGCACGCATAAGCACCTCCGAATTAATAAGAAATTACCAGGCACGGTACATGTCTTGGTAATTAATTGCATTTCAATTTGCAATTGTTGAATCCATTCGTCACCCGTGGGCCCAGGGCTGGGCGACCTATCGATCACCATCAATACCGATAGTATCGAGTTTTGAGCCGCGTCCAAATAAATACGGCTTCCTCAGCTGTATTAAATCGTGAAAATGACAAATGCCAAAAGCTTTGACAACAAGTAAATCCAAAACCCACAGTTTATAACTGTTTCCACTGGTTTTTCAGTTCAACATCCATTGAATGCGCCCGAGTGCCAAATGTTTAATGTTTAATGTTTAGAGTTCAACTATGGACAGTTAAACTGTGTAAAAATAGGAATGTACAAATCATAAAATTATCTGCTACTGGAAAGTACGGTAACACAATACAAGGCCGAAAAAAGTGAACTTAAATTATTCATTAATTTTACTTTGGAAGCGCAAGTATCAAAGGAAAAAAGATGGACAAATTTATTTTAATCGCGGCAAAGGCTACGGAAAGATTCATGGTCAGAGTAGTTTGAAGGACAGAGAGGAAGACGGAGAGGAAAGTAATGCCTAGTCGGGCGGGATGGGACAGCAATTCTGATAAGGCTAATGAGGGCCGAAGATTCAACCTCGCCTAGGAGAAGTTTGTGGAGAAAGAGAATTCCATGACAAGTTCTACGGCTTTCAAGAGAGTGCAAGTTAATCAGGCGCAGCCGACTCTCATAAGAAGGAAGATGACGAGAGGGGTCCCAATTAAGTCCGCGCAGGGCAAAGATAAGGAATTGTTTTTGAACGGACTCAAGCATATCTTGATATTTTTGGTAATGGGGAGACCAGATACAGGAACCATATTCCCAGATAGGCCGTACAAGAGAAACGTAGAGTAGTTTAGTGGTATAGGGGTCAGAAAATTCCTTCGACCATCTTTTGATAAAGCCAAGGACTCCTTTGGCTTTATTCGAAATAGCGGATATATGAGAATTAAAACATAAGTTCGGAACGAAGATAATGCCTAAGTCATTAACTTTGTACAGGCGTTCCAAGGAAATGTTATTAATTGTGAAGTCAAAAAGGTAAGGCTTGTTGCGATGGAAGGTCATGACGTTCCATTCGGAAATGTTAAGAGGAAGAGATTTTACTAAACACCAATTGTTGAGAGCGTCGAGATCCGATTGAAGAAGTAACGGGGACACCGGATCTCTGTAGGAAAAACATAGCCTGACATCGTCAGCATACATTAGGACTCGTGAATTAGTTAAAACTTGGGGAAGATCATTGATAAAGAGGTTAAATAATAAGGGCCCGAGATGGCTACCTTGCGGCACACCCGAAGAGACAAAAACTGGTTTAGAAAGAGAAGATTGGAAGCAGACACGCTGAGAACGGTTGCAAAGGTACGCATTAATCCAGTGAAGAAGCTTAGTCGGAAATCCTAGTAGAAATAGTTTGTGGATGAGGAGATGGTGATTAACTGAATCGAAAGCTTTACTAAAATCAGTATAAACTACGTCAGTTTGACATTGCTTTGCAAATCCGGCAGTTACAAAGGAGGAAAATTCAAGGAGGTTAGACGAAACTGAGCGACGTTTTACAAATCCGTGCTGTGATTCTGATAACAGGGAACTACAAAAGTGTTGGAGTTGAGAAGTAATAATTTTTTCGAAGAGTTTAGGAATGGCAGATAAATTGGAGATACAACGGTAGTTTGAGACGTCTGATTTAGACCCCTTTTAGGAATAGGAATTATGTAG
>CM017779.1:1916837-1976260 GCA_008121275.1 Drosophila lowei
CTTCCGCCCTCACAAAGGACGAAAATCTGTGGCATCCTGTCCTGTACGTCACCGTGGATTAAATTGTAATTTTTAGTTTTTTCATCAATATTTATTTGCATGCACATCTTTTTATTGTCGGCTGCTACCACAAATCATCACCCGCCACGATGTGCAGTGTCCATGATTTCTCTTTTGCACTTTTGGACCAGTATACATTACCTGGTCTAGAGTTTCACCATTTCTATTTTTTGCTGAAGCATCGAATACTACTCTTATTTTGTTTGTTAATCTTGTTTCTTTAATCACTGCTTGATGTGGTAAATAATATATCCCTTCTCCCTTTGTCCCATCATATGCCCTACATCTGTGAGTTCTTTCATGCTTTTCGCATACACCTCTTTTGCTTCCTGAATATTTTTCCAAACTTTTTGTTTAATTGAAGAAGTAATTGAAGTTTCCTTTTTTAAACGGAATGGTCACCACGTACTTCTTTGTTTCTTCTTGAATTGTTTTTCGAAAGTTTCCTTGCAGATTTTTGCTTCTACATCATATCTTTCTTTTTCCTCTTAACTCCCAAAAATCTTTCTAACTCTTTCCTTTAATAGCTGTAGCCACTTATACTATCCACCCCAAAATCTGTTTTTTGTCCGAGCAGGCCATCGATTTTAACTGTAATTCCGTCTTGGAATATTTGTGCGTATAGATCTGTTCCTATAATTATGTCTATCCTACCTGGTTTGTCAAACTTTGGGTCCACTAACTCATACCCCCATTTCCATTTTGTTTATCATCTTCTGGAAATAATCGTACTTTGCGACCCGCTATCGATCAACACCATAGTTTCTCGTATTCCCCTCTTAATGTTTTCATTTTATAATTGGTCGTGTGTCTGGTCTGATGAGCTCGTGGTGGCTCAAAGGCGGTAGCTGAGGCCACCGGACGGGTCGCGGGTTGCGGATAGCGAACGGCCTCGGTAGGTCAGCTGCGAATAAGCGGTCCCGACAGCCAGCGGAAAAAGATGTATAAAAAGCCCGAAGGCCCCATCCCGAATCCGGAGTGGGTGGTAAGGAAACCTCCGAAGGACACAGCGGAGAGGCAGCTACAATACTGCGGCTACCCGACCTACTGGTAAAGCGGGGGGATGACTTGCCGTCGACAAGCGCCAAGGCAAGCGATATACCTACGCCGAAAAAGGAGTGCAGGGCACATACTCCGTCGGCAACACGCAAACACCGAAAACAGCCCATCAGCCGACTGGCGGAGTTCACCCTGAACCAAAAAGGTGGCTTCTCAATCGAAGAGGCAGCGCTCCAAAATGCTGCCCATCGTCTCCTTTGCGCAGATTGTCAGGAGAGGACGCTGATCGGCGTCCTCGACAAAGGCAGCGCAGAGGGAGGATACCAAGGAGTCAGTGGAAGTGGGTGGAAGCGGCATTGGCTGACCACTGCTTGTCCCCCAACGAAGACCCAGGACCTCCGCCAGTCTGCAAAATAGGGTGGTTCAGGGCAACACCAAAATAATTGCCTGCAAAGACAGGCGCCCGTGAAGCTGTATAAAGCGGGTTGGCGCAGGTCGGCGAGGTCTGCTGCGCTGGGGCTAAACTCGTCGCAGTCGACTGGACCGAGGTGCCCAGCAGACCGAGGGCCAGAATTTAAATGCCAGCTACCTTAAAAGAGCCAGAGCGCATCCTCAAGATGTTGCAGAGGTGCAACCCTGGCCTACCCTCGGATTGGAAGGTAGCCAAGGTTGAGACGACACTGGGGGGCCGACTAACCAGGCAGTGCTCGTCCTCAACAAAGAGTCGCTGGCCCCGATAGAGGCAGCAAAGGCGAGCTAAACTTCGGCTTCAGCTCGGTCACCATCAAGGTGTATAAATCCGACGCGGCGGCCGCGGCGCTTCCTGTCGTCAACCCAGACGTGCAGGACGTCGCCTCGGAGATCGAAGCGCCTGACGACGAGCTGGAGCAAGACCAAGAAGGCTTCTCTTCGGAGACGGGCTGTTGCTCGATTTTTGAATCAATGTATTGGAGAGAGGTCTCGAGACGACTCGACGCAGATATTACAGTGGTGGAGAACCGTGAAGATGGTCTAAGGATTCTTCAAATCAATCTCCACCCTGTAAAGCAGCATCGGCTGCCGCTTGGACGCGAGCGGAGCCGACGTAGTCCTAATCCAGGAGCCTTGGGTGGTAGGAAACAAGGTCTGTGGATTAGGAACGAAGGAATACAAGATCATTGTATCCCAAAATGAAGGTAAAACCCGTACCTGCATACTTGCGAGAAAGCACCTAAATATCTTTCTGCTCCATAATTGCAGCGATGGCGACACCACGGCGGCAAGCCTAGAGATAAAAGGGACTCATATCAGGCTAGTGTCGTCCTATATGGCCCCATGAGGAAAAAATGATCCTCCCAACGACCTCGTTCGCAAAATAGCTAGCGACAGCCAAAGGTCGGACACAGACCTGCTAATAGGTTGCGATGGGGGGAGCACGGACACAAATGTAAGGGGGTGAGTCCTTTTCAGCTTCATCCCTGGACTCAAATTTATTTATTTGTAATCGGGGCAACGACCCCACTTTTATAATTAAAAATCGGCAGGAGGTTATCGACCTCACGCTAGAGTCAAACAAACTGTTAGACACGATCAAGAGTTGGAAAGTCCTAGAGGGACCATTCCTTCTCGGACCACAGGTAAATCGAGACGATATTATTCCTTAAAATCCACTAAACCTATTGACTATATCAACCCCAAAAAGCCAACTGTGAAAATATAGCACAACCCTGGAGCAACTACTACCTCTTAATGCCCATATATGAGCGAACACGAAAGACGACCTAAAAACCGTCTTGTGAACAGGTTCACGGAAGCATGCAATAAAGCCTTCAAGGCAGCATGCCCTCCAATAGACCAAGAGAAAAAGAAGCCCCCTTGGTGGTCAAAACAAATAAGACATCCTTCGCCAAAGCTGCAGGACTCTCTTCAATAGAGCCACAAGAGTTTGAGGATACTCACTGGGTAGATTATAAAATCAGTCTAGCACTATATAAAAAAGAAACTAAGAAGACAAAAAGGGCCTCCTGGCAAAAATTTTGCTCCGAAATCGAAGAAACGTCGGAGGCCGCAAGACTCGGAAGGTTCTCTCAAAACTACCCTTCGGTACGATACCTGTAAAGTAGTGGCATACGCGGCCGACGTTGCAATTATCTTCTCGGGAAATACCCCCAAACACTCTGCGACTTAATGACCGCAAAGCTTGCTCGATTGTCCGTATGGACAGAATCGCGCGGATTGGGATTAAATCCCTCGAAAACGTAACTCGTGTTATTCGAAAATAAATACAAGGTCCCGACCATCAACCCCCCAATAAAAAATGGATGCCGGCTCTCCTTCAGCGACAGTGCCAGTTACTTAGGGTGGGTAATTGACAAAAAGCTTAATGGGAACCTGAATGTCAAGGATAGAGTGAAGAAGGCAATGACAGCACTCTACACTTGAAAATAAGCCATTGGCTTAATGTAAGGGGCATGAACTCAAGGGCATAGTCCTATGGGTCCTATAGTATATTCTTTACAAGATAAGAAGTATATTTGTATGCCTATGGCCACCTGTAAGCTTATTATAAAGGAGCAATACAACCGACTGATGGACGATAAGTGGCGAATAGGGCCACGTTGTTGCATAACTCGGCTAACATGGCCGACCATAGATAAGAAGCGCACCTCTGAGCTCTGCAAACTAGGGCAGGGAAAGGTGCAGTGCAGTCATACGTTCCCTCACAGGACATTGCCCAATAGGCACCCACGCTAACTCTGTTGGGTACCCCACATAATGATTTCGCTGCAGCTGCAGAGACGAGGACGAGTGGAACCTGTTCTGCTCCTGTCCAGCTCTCAGCAGAAGAAGACTACTACACTTAGACTCTACCTTTCAACCGACATCTCAGGTGTCCACTATGTCCCAGAAAGATCGGTAACTTTATAAGAGCATCTGGCTGGGACAACTGCTGACATGAAATCTCACTTTTTGCAGTAAGGGAATGATCCCAAGCGGTATCCCAATGGGCCGAAACCGACCTTAGTGTGGCGGGCTCGATGGCAGGCCTGTATTTATACCGCCTCTACCTAACCTACGCACCTGGTGGTCGTTGGTCGTGAGTCACGAGTTTACTTTCTTTTCTACGTGAAGCATCATGTGATGATTTAATCCACCTCCACCATGAAGAGGGTACCTTCAACAACTCATTCCTTTCCTCTGTTACGGCTGTTAGCCCTCCTCCCGCGGATCCCAGGCAAAACGCAGAACGCGAACATGCAAGAAAGATAGCTGTTAGACTAACATTCGAGGAAAATTAGCACTAAACTTACTAAGAAACTAAGCATGCAATCGAAATACAAATACCACTACAATTACTAATTACTAGAAAGGTGTGTAAGGATTAGTAATTTAATAAGAGGAAGAGAATTAGTGGTGGATATAATATGGTAGAGGGCATTAAAATCCGAGCATAAGACCCTAAACGGTTCATGCAAGGAATAATTCGATCTACAAAGTGGAAGGAACAACGGTATAAAATTTCTAGTCAGTCTAATAGGAATCGTGAAGTTTATGCGGCTCAACAGATCAGGGCTGTCTATGTCACCCCTGATCAAGTTGTGCATAAATATCACACCAAGCATTTTCTACGGTTAATTAAGGATGGGAGGTTTACTAATAGTAGTCTACTAGAGTAAGATGGGAGTCTACACCCGCATCCCAGTTAAGGCCCCGCAGAGCAAAGAGTAAAAAGTTTTTCTGTACTGATTCTATACGGTCCTGGTGTACTTTGAGGGCACCATACACAGGAGCCGTATTCTAAAATCGGACGAACTAGCGTAGTATAGAGAGTCTTTGTTATATAGGGGTCGTCAAATTCTTTTGACCACCTCTTTTAAACCCAAGCACGCCCATGGCCTTATTTACCATGGTAGAAATGTGTTCAGAAAAACTGTAGCTTGGCGTCTCATATACACACCGAGATCTTCCACCAGGGCAATTCTCTCAAGAGAACCGCCACATAGGGTATAGGTAGCCAACAAGGGGCTAGAACGATGAAATGTCATTACTTTGCATTTCGAGGCATTAAGGTGTAACAAGTTTGCACAGCACCATGACTGAAAGTTATTGAGATCGGATTGCAAGCGAGAATGAAATGAAATTTCCTTTATACTGGACACAGAGTTTAACATCATCCGCATACATAAGTACCCGAGAGTATGTTAATACCGAAGGCAAGTCATTAATAAAGAGTGTGAAGAGTAAGGGGCCTAGATGGCTGCCCTGTGGTACTCCCGAAGAAACCTTTACTGGTGAAGAGAGGGAGTTTTTGAAGAGGACTCTTTGAGACCTGGAACAAAGATAGCTAGAAATCCATCTCAGGAGGTTGGGCGGAAACCCTAAAAGGTCAAGTTTATGTGCTAGAAGGAATGGTTTACAGAGTCGAATGCTTTACTGAAGTCGGTGTAAATAACATCCGTCTGTAAGTTACTTTGAAAGCCTTTTAATAATGAAAGAGGTAAACTCTAACAAGTTCGTGGTGGTTGATCGCCGCCTTATAAATCCATGCTGAGTTGGAGATATAAGTGACTTGCAGAGATGTTGCAAGTGCGGAGTTAAAACCTTCTCAAACATTTTAGGGATAGCGGATAACTTTGCTAGACCTCTATAATTTTAGCATCAGACTTGCTACCTTTTTTTTATGGAGAGGAATTATAAACGATTCCTTCCAGATCGGGGAAGCAAGAAGAATCAATGGACAGGGCGAATAGTTTAAGCAAAGGTCTACACAGAGCCTCGGCGCAGTACCTGAGTACACAACCTGAACCCTGTCTGGACCCGGTGAAAACACCGGCTTACCTAGTCGAAGATCATGAAGTAGAGAACATTCATTTAACAAGGGACTGAAAATGCCGTTCGACCTCGGTAAACCGTATGGGTACGGGTGACCAGAGTAGCTTTCCTCAGAATAGGTGGTTTGGAAAAATTGGGCAAAAGATCGGCAATTGCCTGATCATTATTTGCCGACGTATTACAAAATGATAGCGAGGATGGGTGTGCGGACGTTCTACGCTTACTGTTTACGAAGCAGTAAAACTGTTTAGGGTCCTGAGAAAAACGTATCCTGCATCGAGATAGGTAGTTCTTATAGCATTGAGCATTAAGAACTGAAAAGTTTGACCGAGCTATTACATAGCGAGAGTGAGAAGTAGGAGAACCCACTTCTTGAAATTTTGTATAAAGTCTTGATTTTAAGTTTTTAGACTGGATAACTCTTTGGTAAACCAAGGGGTTTCCAGATCTAATCGGACAAGAAAGTGGGACAAAAGAATCAAAAATGTGCCAAGAGCATTGTAAAAGATGTTTGTGCCTTTTATGACATCAGTGCACAAGTACAAAGCGGACCAATCAAAATCCCTAATGAGGTTATTAAGCTTCGCAAACTCGGCTTTACGAAAGCAGCGGACACGTTCAGGTAGTCTACTCGACCGATCAATACAGTTGGTCCTATATCTAGCGACACCTCGAAAGTAGGATGGTAGGCGTCTTCAGGTATAGTGAGCGGAAGGGCTCGGGTTAACAACACTATGGTCGGATCCGATACAAAGCACAGATCAAGCAATCGACCCAAGGAATTTTTCACATGATTGACTTGAGACAGGGACAGGTCAAGCAAGCCGTCAACAAAGTCATGTCGTGACATGGGCACTAGGATACTAGACTCGTTTACCGAAGACCAAACAGTTCCTGGCAAGTTGAAGTCACCAAGAACTATCATATGATCTTTATCTGATAGCGAGGAAGAAACAGCGGTTAAAGCGGACAAGTGCTGCTCATAAATTGAGATATCCGAAGAAGGTGGAATATATGAGCAAGTAATGAATATAGCGAAAGCGGGAAGAATCAGTTTTTACACACAGGAATTCCAGTTCCTGTTGGACTTGACTGTGAAGTGTTCCGACGCGAAGTTAGAGTTCACTGCAATCAGAACCCCTCCTGCACGTCGAGACGAACGATCTTTCCTAAAAGTTGTGTACCGGCCTGTCAAAACCTCGGAACTAAGAATGTCCGGCTTTAACCAGGTTTCGGTAAGCACAATAACGTGGGAAGCAAATGAAACACTATCCCGGAAAAGAATGCTGAGTTTACTACGCAGGCCTCTAACATTCTGATAAGTTACTAAGAGGGAAGTTAGTTTTTTAGAAGGGTTGAGGAAGTTGAGGTTGACGTTGAGGATGAGGATGGCACACTGGGATGATTTGTGAGAGTTATTGGGGCCTATTCTTCTTCTTTGCCTTAAACTCCTTCACCACCAAATGCTCTGGCCAAAATTTGGCAGAGCAAATGGTGTCAAACTGAGTTGGGGAGACACTTATCTTGAACGAGGCTATCTCCCTGGCATAAGAAAAATTAAACTTCTCCACCTTTAAACCCACGGCTTTTATTCTGCTTTGAATAAAAGCAGTTACATCATTCGATGTGAGGTCAGGGGCCAGCCGTGAGACAAAAACTTGTCGTTTTGGTGGGACTCCCACCAGTGGTTTTTGGGCACCACAGGCCTAGTACCTGTGGTGGCAATATCCGGAGGTCCGGAACTTCTAATCACTGGTGGGATCGGGATGGACGGGACAACTAACGAGCTTGCGGACACTACGGACACGGACGCTACAGACGTACTTGGCTGCTCATTCTCCGAAGCGATGAATTCGGCAACCGAATCTGCATCGCCAGCAGCTGTCGTTGCCCTTTGGGGTGGCAAACGAAATCAGCTGCTGTACACTTTGAGTGGTCGGAGTCCGATTTTCGGCAACGAGCGGCTGAGCGACGGTTGGCACTTGCAGATCCCGCGGAGTGACCTTTTACGCCTCGGAGACTCATTCAGCAGTTTTAAACCGCTAAATTGAGCCTCCATGGCTAGGAGCCGATCGTATTGGTTTTAAACCAACGGTCAGCTCCCCTAAAGCCACTCCGCGTTTGCCTCATAAAGCTACCATGTCTTTCTCAACCGCACGGCATGCCTCGCAACTGTAGTGCAAACCATTACGCTTTGAAATGGCATCACCCACAAGGCCAGAAAATCCAGCGCATTTTGCGTGCACTACGCTGTCGCAGAGCCAGCAGGGGATAATCGGCTGATTGTGGGTGATCTGCTTATTGCATGATTTTTGGCACAGACAACAGAAAACTCCATAATAAAAATTTGAACAAAATTAAAATCAAATAATATATCAAAACAAATGGCTATCAAACCAGTGTGCCAGACAAACGCTAATAGGAGGAGAGGAGAACCAGTTGCAGCAGCAGCTAATGAGAGAGAAAGAACTACTGAACAGAAAGTTACGAGAGCGAGAGAGAAAGAACAGTTATTTAAGTTTAGGTGATAGGGAGAGGTGATAATACAACAAAAGGTACAAGACGAGAGCGGACTGTAATGCAATGTAATGGGTACTCACTCACTGCAACAACACAAACACGACACTATTACTATTACGACACTATACTCTATTATATCGTTTAATTGCTGAATGTTTTTGTTTTTGTCACACTAAATTTATACACTTGTAATGTTTCCTTGCTGAATTTTCTCAATATCATATGTCCAATGATTACATCTACGTCATTTGATCAAAATAACAATATGCTTTTGCTGGAGTTGACTTGTAATATTGGTAGCTTTATTAATCGATCGAGTTCTTCTGAAAACCTTTGCCTTTTGTTTTCATACCTCTTGGTTAGCAACTCCCACGTGACTTCTAAATTATCTGCCGAGCCTGTAATTAGATGTGCTACCATTCTTCTTTCTTTCCTTGCTACCCTGGTCCTCTCTGTCGAGTATGCTTTCTGTGAACACCCTCGAAAAATGTTCTTTCTTTCAAATATCTTTTCTTACTTGATTATAAAATCTTTGTTTGTTACCGCTTGCCGTGACCTATTTATCTCATCTTCCATTAACTTGAATACCATCCTTTTTCTTTTGATAAACCTTTCTTCGCTTCCTTTAGGATTTTTTTTTTTTTCTTACTTGATTATAAAATCTTTGTTTGTTACCGCTTGCCATGACCTATTTATCTCATCTTCCATTAACTTGAATACCATCCTTTTTCTTTTTGATAAACCTTTCTTCGCTTCCCTTTGGAGTTTTTTTTTAATTTTCGCATTCCATCACACATTTTTTGAGCTATGATTTCTCCATCTGTCTTTATTTGTTTTGATTTTATAGGCTTTTCGTGTTTTTGCATTGCTGTGACGAATTTTTTGAGCTGTCTTATTTATTTGTTTGTCACGATATGTTTTGATTGGCTTTTGCTTTAATTTTTTCTATCACTTGCCCTACCCGCTCAAACTGTTTTGAATTAAAGTAATCGTGGTCGATTACTCAATTTTCATCAGATAGACATGGTTTGCTTCAAATTTCCTTTATAATTCCTCAAACTTTTCTAATTTCTCATTCTAAAACCCGCTGGCTTCTCATCTCCTCACTACCTCCACAATTTCCTACTGTAATAGACAAATTGTTTTCTCTGTCAACATTTTTTTTTTTTTATTTACTCTAATTTTTTTTTAAATGAATTCGTGTGTAATTTTTTACAACATTTTTAAAAATATTTTCTTTTCGAATGGACTGTATATTATTATCTGTCATTATCTGTCCTTAAATTTCGGTTGCGTAGTCCCACGGCGGTGGTGGCTCTGCTTTCACCAGTTGTAGCAAGATGGCGTATTCTTTCCCGAATTGCCTTTGCCTTCCTGCCTTTTCTTTGTGCGTCCTCTGCGTTTTGCTTGCTCCTTTCCTTGATCTCGCCTGCGTGCTTCTCTTGCGGCAGTTCTTTTCCAAAACTTCTTAATGTCCAGAGGCTATTTTTGCCTTATGATCTGACATCTGCTATTTCCTGCGCCGTCCTCTTGGGTTGCGTAGTTTTGTAATTCTGCGCCCGTGACCTTTAATGCAGTTTTTTTGTTTTTGTTTTGATGCCGTTGTCGGTTCCTCCTTCTACCTTGCTTGTGGCTTCGTCGGAGTCGAGTTTCTGTCTGGTTCGGACGGCTCGATCAGTTCATACTGATCACAGTTTTCGACCAGCAGGCCTATTAGAGTTTTTGCCTCGAACCCCCCGTAAGTCGCCTAGCTCATTGCATAATCAGCACTAGGATTTTTGTGCGGACGGTGGCTTATATTGGCCTACCGGAGTTGCACCTTTTGGACCAGGTGTAAGACTCGAGCTATTCTTGCAGGAGGAAGGGTTTCGAACCAAATAAATGTTCAGCTATGGAGTTTTTGGTGCATACTGGTTTTATTTTGTAAAATGTGCGGTTTATTTACAGTTTTGAATTTTTATTTTTGGTCAACAGATATCTTATGGGTTATTACTCCTATCATGTATTTTATCATTCTAATTTATAGATGCATCCTACTGCCTGTTGCATATTTATTTAGGACAGCAGTGCAATTTCCATTCAAAATCTTAGCGCCTTATGGCCCACTATTTACTCAAATCTATTCGTTCTATTAGGTATAAATCGTAACCATGTTCATGTGTGAACAACTGCTGTTGTGAACTTTATTACTATGTTATTATTGTGAGTGGAGTGTTTTGCAGCTAGTGACATTACAGCCACTAATGATTCAACTGAGCTTTCTATGTCATCTTTACAGTAGATATTTGGGCAGACATCAATATGGGAACTTATATATTTCTTGTATTTGAGACAATCTCTTTTTACTACAAGTTAGAAAGTGTGGCCGTTTCGAAAACTGTGGATGGGCATATAAAATGAAATAGGATTGGCGAGCGATCCGATGACAGATCTGTTAAGTGCTCCACCTGAATCTGAGCCTGCTTCACTTTTCTTGTAACAGCAAAATCAGTCAAGACGGGTTGCTTCTGTGGATCTGTTTATGTAGGCCTGCCCATTTTTTTTAGAAAGTAAATTATATTTAATAATACATATTGTTGTTTTTCTATTACTTTTGGAGCAACTTATACAACAGTCAACAGTCAGAAAAAATTATGATGATTTAAAAAAAAAAAAAAAATAAAAAATGCGTGTTATTAAGGTTGAAGAATTTGTAGGGGGATATTATTTGGTTCAATTATCTGTTCAGGTTTCTAGGGTAGAGGTCCTCTTATATCATCCTGTTGGGCAGGTCGACTGGGTGTATTCTGGCCTGCCCAATGAAATAAAAGTTAAGTTTGTTTCGTGTTGTGATTATATCATTATATAGTTGTCTTCCTTTCGAGTTTGCTGAGTCGAGATCCCCAAGTGGCATTATAGTCACCAGTTATAAAGCGGTCACCTAATAGATCGAAGGATTTTACAAATTCTGTTTCGAAAAGCGCGGTGTGCAGTATACTGCGGCTTGGTTTAAGTAACAGCTATGAGTTTCGATATGAATTGATGTTGCCTGTACATAAGTTGTAGAAAGTGATGGTACCAGATAATACCAGATGCGACGCTTGATCAGAATTCCAGTACCTCCATAAGCCTTATCATCGGTATGATTTGTCTCATAGAAGTTGTAGCCATGGAGATGAAAATAGTTTTTGTTTGTTAGGTGAGTCTCGGAAATGAGCATGTCGTCAATGTCGTGTTGATCGAGGAACTGCAAGAGCTCGCATTTACGCTGTGAAATGCCATTCGCATTCCAGACAGATATATTTAGAGAAACCATTTAAGCAGATTTATGTTTGATTAGGAGCAAAATTAGGCGCATAATCGTTTCATCGTTTGCTGTATTGCTACCATTGTATTTTGCTATAGTTACCAGCATTAATTCAATTCCACTAGGCAATTGCGATGGATTTTTCTGATGCTGCATTATTCCAGCAGCGGTTTGTTGAAGGCTTGGTTTAGAAACTGAGGCGTAAAAGACTCGTTCGTGTAACTTAACGCCTTAGGAAAAATAAACTCCTGGGGTCGTAGTTGATGGTATATACGGCAAGTTTTGTCGGGTGTCTGGGTTTCGAGCTGCAGTGTTTTGTTGGGTTGTCGTTTTTAGTTCTTTATAGACAGGCAACCTTCATAGTTCTCCACTTTTTTCTCCCACAGGTGATACATTTTTGGCAGATGGGTCCAGATGGGTGAGATGTACATATATCCCCGCAGTCAACGCAGACTGCGCGTAGGGTGCAATAAGTTTTCGTGTGTCCATATTCCTGACAATTTGTTCATTGGACGGGTCCATTTCGTTTGTGTGGTTCCTCAACGGTGATTTTACGGTGCAGTAGATATTGGAGCTTGAGATTAGGTGAGCTTCATTTTACCTATAGTCTTACTATCAGGAGTAAGTTCTACCTTGAACATTGGTTGGGGAATTTTATTTTTATTTATTATGTTCATAGCCATTTTGACGTCAAAGCCCCTTATCTTTGAGTCCAGCTATTATCTCATTGACTGGAAGTATTGATTCGATTCCTTTGATTACCATTTGTAATCCTTTGCTACTTTTAAGTTGATAGGTATAGTAATTCATTTTTTCATTGTTCTAGGTATTGAGGGCTCAATCTTCTTTTTTATTTGCACATAGCGATCGAGCCCAGTCTGTATTAGCGCTCAGTTTGCGTTTTGCGTACTTTTCGGTTCGAGAGGGGGCTTATTGCAATTAGTTGAAAATACCGAGCGCTGAAAAACTGCTGTTCGGAGCAGCAGCCGTTAATAGCTCTTAAGTCACGTCTCTCTTAAGTTTTCTGTTATCGTGCTCATCCTATGTACGCTCTCAGTGCATACACACAAACACATATGTAACGTTCTTATTTCTTATAAGCCACTGCTTCGACTATTCCATAAGTCTTTTGGTCGTTCCTCTTCGAGGCAGCGTCGGTCAGCAGTCCTCTTCGTCGCCCAAAACGCCTAGCATCTAAATCGAAGTCCACGGCCACGGCCTTTAACAAAAACAAACAATATCGAACAATAAACGCTAAACCCTAACCACGGAGAAACTTTTACTTGTAAATTTTGGAGTCAGAGTTGCCGAAAAAACTCGGCAGCTTCCAACAACTGCCGTTGTTGTTGTTGCCGATCTTGAAGTCGAAGACAGTTGTAAGCGAGGGTATTGTTGCTGCCGAGCGCGATTTTGGCTAATTTTTTCTGTATTGCTTACAGAGTTTGTACTCTTACACGTTGGCATTTGGTTGTCCAAGATTTAATTCTTGATCGATTTTTATAAGTATCTGTAGCACGAATTGGTAATTTTCGTGGACAACACGAACACAAGTACCCATGCATACCCTGCGCATTCTTCGCGAATTAGTTTGCGGTTAATTGCACTTTATTTGTATTACACAGCGGAGCGATATAAAACACACGTCTGATTTTGTTGTAGGTTCTGTTACAAACCATGTAATGAACGGGCATATTTTTCGGCCACCATGAGTTGCCGCTTTGTGTGCTACGGTTATGTAATTACATTTTTATATAGAATATAACGTATTTTTTAAAAACAACTGCTTTTTTGCCATCAAATATCGGCCGTCAAAGGCAACTCCGTGGGACCACCGACTCGCGTTATCCTTGTCACTAATTTATGCTGTAATTCCCGCATATCCGCTTGTTTGAATAAGGCCAAAGGAATCCTTGGTTTTATCAAAAGATGGCCTAAGGAATTTATGGACCCTTATACCACTAAACTACTTTATGTTTCGCTGTCCGGCCTATCTTAGAACATTGTTCCTGCGTCTGGTCTCCTCATTACGAAAAATATCAAGATATGCTCGAGTCTGTTTAAAACAATTCCTTCGCAGACTTAATTAGGACCCCTCTAGACATCTTCCTTCTTGGGAACAAGAAGAAAGCCGTAGGATATAACATGGAATTATCTTTCTCCACAAACTTTCTCTGATGAGATCGAATCCGTTTTCCTCATTAGTCTTATTAGTATTGCTGTCCCGTCCCGCCCGACTAGGCATCACTTCCGTCTTCATCTTCCATTACAATCAATTTTTCCATCTGTTTTCCTTTGACACTTGCGCTATGAAGGTAAAATCTACTTCAATGAATAGTTTAATTAAACTTTCTTCAATCTTGAATTGTGTCTGAAAAACCGCCATTGCCTGCTTGTAGAGTCATTTATGTGTAAATTTGTATATCCGATACTCAAAATGAGTATTGGGGTATATTGGATTTGTGGTGAAAATGGATGTGTGTAACGTCCAGAAGGAAGCGTTTCCGACCCCATAAAGTATATTTATTCTTGATCAGTATCAATAGCCGAGATGAGTGAGCCATGTCTGTCCGTCCGTCCTTATGAGCGCCTAGTGCTCAGAGACTATAAGAGCTAGAGCAACGACATTCTGTATCAGACTTCTATGATATGTCACTGTTACAAGTTTATTTCAAAATTTCGCCCCGTCCCTTCCGCACCTCAAAGGACGAAACTCTGTGGCATCCACAATTTCAAAGATACGAGAAAACCATAAACGCACAATCATAGAGAATGATCGACCATATCTACCACATTGCCGGATCTGGATTAAACCGGATCATTATTATAACAAAAGGAACAAATAAATTTTCGGTTAATGATTTTCTGTCTCTTTCGCACGCACTCTTTGTCGTGTCGTTGAATGTTAGCGCCGTCTGGCGGAGAAAGCCATTCCGACTATGTATCAGGTATAAATGTAGAGTTGTAGAGTTCATTTTATATGCAGTTTAAGTGACCATTGCTGAACTCTAAACAATAAACAATAACTTTTGCCGGATCGTGCCTGTTAAGCTATTAAAGCGTTTTTAATAACTGTTGCAATTTTGAATTTAATGAAAGTCGAGAGGTTGTATATAATTCACAATTTATTTGCATATGTAAACCAACTTATCGCGTATATACATATGGGGATAATTGGGCGAACGATTGATGCGAGGATGTTAATCTAACAGCTGCGACGATTAGCTCAAGACTGACAATGCAAGGGCTGACGGGCCAAATTGCCGGGCCCTATGCAGCAAGCTTAGACGCGAGCGAGAGTAGGATAGCCCGAGAGCGTTAGAGCTGCTCGCGGCCGCTGTTAAGCCGAGTACGAGAGATTGAGATACAAGGAGACGAAAGAATTCCGCTGCATATGCATATGCGGTAACAAATGATCTTTACAGTGGGCATTGGAAATGACAACAACAACAAAATCCATTTCCTTTGGGCCGCACCACTGGCAATAATTTACAATGTTTAAGCTGCTTGAACCGACATATTCCCCCCGTTGGAAGCCTGACTTTCAACAGCATCTTTAAGGGGCAGCAGGCACAGCTTGTTGACGGCGCGCTTGGTGATTCCATCTCATCCAGGCAAAAGCTCGACCACTCTCGCCATGAAGCACGATAGACACACTTCATGGGAGGAAGATTCTCATCCTTGACAAGAACCAAATCTGCGACTGCTAAACTAGGCTTCGCAGTGCGCCACTTTGAGCGGTGCTGCAGTGACGTGATGTACTCCTCCTTCCACCGGGACCAATAGAGCTGCTGCAGGTACGAAACGCGCTGCCAGCCGTCCAGGCGATCGAAGTTTAGCTGCGTGACGTCAGGCTCAGCGAACGAAGCAGGAGGGCCACCATTCAAGAAATGCGCTGGAGTTAGAACATCCAGATCGGCAGGGCTCTCTGAAATTGAAACTAAAGGTCTTGAATTAATCACTGCCGTGATGTGGCACAACAGCGTCCGCACCTCGTCAAATCCAAGAACCGAGTTGCCTATCGCACGGTAGAAGTAGTACTTGGCCGTCTTTACTGCAGCCTCCCATAGACCACCAAAATGGGGAGCGCGGAGGAATGAAATGCCAGTCCAACGCCTCGACCAAGCAACAATCCAGCAGCGCCTACTGATGGTCATCGGTGACGACCAGGCGCTTTAACTTCATCAGCTCATTCTTAGCGCCGACAAAATTGGTTGCGTTGTCTGACCAAATTTGCCGCGGCTTTCGTCTGGTACATATGAAGCGCTTTAGTCCATGAAGAAAAGCAACTGTGGATAAGTCCTTTATAAGCTCCAGATGAACAGCCTTGGTAGCGAAACAAATGAAGACGCAGACGTAGCACTTGATTGGAGCCTTGTTGCGTGCCTCCGGTTTGTAGAAAAACGGCCCACAAAAGTCCACGCCTGTGATCTCAAAGGCATGAGAACCATCGAGCCGCTCCTTTGGAAGATCCGCCATAATATGCTCCAATACCCTGGGCTTCAGTCGAAAGCATCTTACGCACTTGTTTACTGCGTTGTTGCGTCTTCCTCCCCAATAGGCCAATATTGGGATCGAATTAGTCCAAGCAAAGCTCGAGGACCAGAGTGCAGATTCCGCTCATGAAAATGGGAGATTATTGCAAGAGTCAGTGGATGGCTGCTGGGCAAGATGATTGGATGACGGCCATCAAAATCCAACGAAGAGTTTTTCAGTCGACCATCTACCTTGAGAAGTCCAAACTGATCCATGAATGGCGATAACGATGCGATTGAGCTCGATGAGGAGACTGCTCCCCTTGCCCGCAGTGACTTCATGACCTCCCATAGCTGAGTACGCTGGACTAGTCGTAGCAGTACCTGGGTTCCATGTTCAATGTCTGAGACAGCGAGTCCGGGGCGCCGAATTCGGTTGCAAAACTTGTGAATGCTGGGCTGGCAAAAACCCTCTAGCTGAACCCTCCACGAGGGTGCCGGCTGGGCAATGGACCCTGCATTATCCCGGGCGAGGATAATGCACTGTCGCTTGCCCTGCCCGGTAATAATGGGGTCTAGCTAAGGCTATGGTCAATCGTCTTCCCGATCTAAAGTCGGGGGAACTGAACCAAGGCCATGGCTAGAGGTGCCTGGCGGCCAGGCATAAAACGCTAGGGGGTGGTCCCCCCGAAAAACATTAACCGGTATGGACCTTCGGGCCAAATATGGAGGCTGATAAGGAGCAAGCACGGGTTGGGATGTCAACCCAAACGTCGGTGGAAAGCGTGACTGCTACCACCGGCGGGCACGGGGAGGAGCAATCCTCTCTGCGTGTCGCCAGCGGTCACACCTCAGGCATGGCGGGAGCAGGCCATGTCAGTTGTAATACTACTGCCACAAAAACGACGCGTTGCAGGGTGAGCCGCGCGGGTGCCGTTGTCGACGCAGACTCGGACCCGGAGAGCGTGCTATCCATTAGCAAGACAGAAGATGAAAGCCTTCTCCGCTCGCCGGAACCAGGTACCAGCTCCCCTGCGTAGGGAAGGGTCGAAGCGTTCCAGGGGAGGGATGAAGGCAAAAGCTCAATATAAGGCGGCCCTCAAGTTACTGAGCCGGCTCCAGGGCAAGGCGGATATCTTCCAAGAGGAGAAGTCCAAGCTAGCCTGGGCTGAGCAACGGGTACAGGAGGGCCGCGAACACTACGCGCAGTTGCCCCAGATGAAGGCAACGAACGGTGGATTCGCCAACAAGGTGGAGGAGATGTTGGCCACCAAGAGGCAACGCTCGATCGAGTGCTGCCAAAGACACTGGCGAGCGCGGCAAGCGGCAACCCCCAACCCCAGCCGAAGACGAGGAAGCCGAGACAGAAGGCCATGAGCGAAGTGCCCAAGAGACATCTCATTGTGGCCTTGATCGACCGCAGCGACGAGAATGGGAAGATGGGAAGTTAGTCCACGCGCAGCTCGTTGAGTCACTATTCTCGTGAATGGAGGAGGACCCCAGCGCTCCCATGCCCACGTTCGATGAAGCGGCATGGCTGAACGGGGTCAAAATCCTCAAATGCAATGACGACCCAACGCGGCAGTGGCTGGTGCAGAAGGTGCCCCTACTGGAAGCTCTGTGGGAGGGGGCCAAGCTGGATGTGGTAGACAGGGAGCTGATCCCGTCCATACCAAAGGCGAAGGCGCTCTTCCCCATTGCTGTCCAGGGGGTGCGAGCACTGAAGCTGCTGCAGAGGCAAAATCCGGTGCCAACGGCTGACTCGAAGGTTTTACAGGCGGGTAGCCCATTACTCAAAGAGGGGGGCCAGCATGTGATCCTCCAGATCAGCAAGGAGGCAGAGGATATTTTGTATACCTACGGTTGAAAAAGTGCCACCACAAAGATAAAGATGCGCACACCCTCCAGTCAGGTGAGGTCGAGAAAGACCTAGGTCTGGAGACCATAGTGGAGGCCGCCCAGGGTCTTGCGCTGGACGACTCGGAGGAAGGGGAGGACGGTGACCTGACAATCATAGTCATAGTCATAGTCAACCCGTCTTGTGAGGTTGAGTTAGCCACCCATGACGCTAAGGGTGCTGCAGCTCAACCTCCATAAGAGCAAAATAGCGTCTGCGGAGCTCCTCATTGCCATGGAGCAAGGGCCCGCTGACATAGCTTTAGTCCAAGAGCCGTGGATTGCGTCAGGCCACTCTTTGCGGATGACCTGACGGTAGTGATGCTGGAGAGCGAGGAAAAGCGCCTTATGGCAGCTTCCTGCTACATGGCACACGACAGGCCCGCTCCAACGGAAGAACTTGGGAGTCTGGTGACAGAAGCTGGCTCCAAAAATCTCCAACTTCTCATTGGCGCAGACGCCAACGACCATCACAATGTGTGGGGAAGCCCCGACATCAATGATAGAGGTAAGTCACTCCTAGACTTTATCTTATCCACTAACTTAGACGTAGCAAACGTGGGGGAGGAACACACCTTCGTAGGTCCCACCTCGTCAAACGTGCTAGACCTAACTCTCGTCACGGGAAAGAGTACTTTGGTATCTGACTGGAGAGTCCTCGAAAGACCATCCTTCTCAGACCATAAGTACATTCAGTTCAAGTGCGAATTCAAACACTCTTCGAAGATAACAGTCTATAGAAACCCCCGGAACACAAACTGGGCAAAGTTTAAAAAGACAGTTACTTCGAAGCTCGCGAATCCGGGCTGAGTGAAATCCGCGGAGGATATAGAGAAGTCCCTAAAGACCCTATCCAACGAGTTACTGAACGCCTACCATGCATCGTGCAAGCCCTCGAGAACGAAGAGGAGGTCCAAGCCACTCTGGTGGAACCGAGATCTCTCTCTCCAAAGGAACAACCTCAAGGAATTCTTTAAGATCGCCAAACAAGCGAACGAAGAGATGGTCAATGAGGAATATAAAATCCTACTTAGGAGCTACAAGAAGGAAATACGTAAGGCACAAAGGAACTCGTGGAGAAACTTCTGCTCCAACATCGAGAAAGTGCCCGAAGCCGCTAGGCTCCGGAAGCTGCCTTCAAAGCAGCCCCCAGTACAGAGTCAACTAAAACTAGACAACGGACAGTGGACAGAGGGCAGTAAAGAAGCCCTAACAGCACTAATGGAGGCGCACTTCCCTGGATGCACCGAGGTCACTGACGCCAAGGAGCATCAGGACCTAGCAACCGAGGAACAGCACCCCCCAATAGGTCTGTTAACCACTAAGAGAATCCACTGGGCCATAGACTCCTTCGCGGGCATAAAAGCACCAGGACTGGACGGGATATTCCCAGCCATGATGCAGTTGACCAAAGAGGTTATCACCCCATGGCTCTTCGCAATATACTCAGCATGCCTAAGTACGGGCTATATCCCCATCCAATAGAGAACCTCGAGAGTTGTCTTCCTCCCTAATGCAGGAAAGTGCAGCCACGTGAGTCCCAAGGATTACAGACCGATAAGCCTTACCTCCTTTATACTAAAAACACTAGAAAAGCTGTTGGATTTGCACATCAGGAATGAGGTAGGGGGACTGATGTCAACAAACCAACACGCCTACACCAAAGGGAAATCAGTGGAGACCGCACTACACTCGCTAGTAGCCACCATCGAGAGCGCCCTTCACAACAAAAGTATGCTTTGGGAGCATTTGTGGACATCTAAGGAGCATTCAACAACGTGTCCACAACCGCAATAACAAGTCGCCTAGAAGCGAATAACATATACCCTGCAATCAACGTCTGGATCAAAAACCTCCTAAGTTGTAGACGGGTGCAATCGGAGTGGGGCACTGCTTCCATGGTAAAGGGGGCACACAGAGGCACACCTCAGGGTGGAGTCCTGTCGCCACTACTGTGGAATTTGGTGGTCGACGACCTCATCAAGAGATTTGAAAGGAAGGCCCCAAAGATAACAGCTTATGCAGACGACATAAGCATACTTATTACGGGTGTATGTCCATCGACCCTCAGCTCCTTAATGGAACGTACACTCAGGGAGATACGTGAGTGGGCGGAAGAGGTAGGACTCAGTATCAACGCGGACAAGACGGACCTCATCCTCTTTACCAAGAGGTACAAGGTACCGATATGGACCCCCCCGAAAATTGACCAAACTAGGCTGACTCCAAAATCACAGGTGAAATACCTAGGCACAGTACTGGACAGCAAGCTGGCATGGAGGCCCAATGTAGTGGAAAGGGTGAAGAAGGCTACCATTGCGCTTTATGCATCCAAGAAGATGCTCAGCAGCACATGGGGCCTGTCACCTGCTCTAATGCACTGGATCTACATCTCGGTGGTGCGACCAACTCTGCTGTATGGAGCCTTAGTGTGGTGGCAGGCTACTGAAAAGAAGACATACATGCTGAAAAGAAGACATGCGCTGAGGTCAACCCCAACAAAAGCACTCGAAACTGTACTCGGAATCGACCCCATGGACATTCACGCTCGCCTGATTGCGGGAAAGGCAGCACAACGCCTCATCGCATCAGGAAATCTATAGCTACAAGGATACGAGCATAGTTCAATCGGCAGGGAAATGACCAGATCAACTGATTACATGACCCCCCAAACTTGCCTTGACGTCAAAACAACCACATCTTTGGGACCTGAAGACTGGAAAATTGGAAGGGACCAAACTGAGCACCTCAATATATACACAGACGGCTCCCAGATGGACGGAGGAGTAGGAGCGGGCCTATACTGTACAGACCCTGAGATAAGGCTGTCGTATAAGCTACCGGACCAATGCAGCATATTCCAGGCAGAAGTCATCGGGAAAGCAGCGGAGGTCGCTCTCCTCACAGAACGAGCACACGATGCGGTCAACCTATTCGTCGACAGCCAAGCGGCGATAAGATCCATGCAGTCGTCCGCGGTCAGTTCCAGAAGTGTCTTGGCGAGCAGGGAGGCATTAGACATCCTTAGCACCACATAGACAGTGCGGATCTATTGGGTTCCCAGCCACCAGGGCATCGAAGGAAACGAGGCGGCAGACGTACTAGCTAAGGAAGGCGTCGGGCTGAAGAATAGGAGAGCCGAGAACGTGCCTGTCTCCCTTAGAACGCTGCAAGGCGATCTAGAGAAGCAGGCTAGATCACAGACTGAAAGCAGGTGGAGGAGTACCACCACCTGCAGAACCTCGAAGATAATGTGCAAGGAACGCAACGAGAAACTTAGCCACTACCTACTGCACCTACCACGAAAGGACTGTAGATTGTTAGTGGGAATACTTACAGGTCACTGTCTGGCTGATGCACATGCAGCAAAGCTAGGCATCACCAACAGAGACAGTTGTAGGAAATGTGATGAACCTGGGGCTATCGAAACCCTGGAACATCTCATCTGCAACTGTCCGGCTCTCTCAAGGGCAAGGAGGAGATACCTGGGCGCCCCAGTGCTGGCATCACTGGAAGATGCCTCCAAAAGGACGCCACAGGAACTGCTGGCCTATGCTAAAAACAACTAGATTCTCGGGGACTTTAAAACCACATAAACACTCCCGCGACGGTTCATACACCCCCCCTATCCGGATAACTAAGGGCCAGATTGGCCTATGCGTGGCCCCGCTGAGGGCCGTCCGGGTTAACCTAACCTATTCGTGAATGTATCCGAAAACGCGTTGCAAAGAAGCAAATGAATTCGCATAGTTGTAATCAGCAACAATGTCCATGTAGGGCTATTTAACCAGAAGAGCCTTCCGACGAAGTTCAAGGGCTGGCTTATCAGGTAGCACAGTGGGTGTCCAGTCATCTGACGAGCCGCAAAGAAATGGAGGACCATGAGCCCAAAGAGGTGACTCATTCAGTTCAGTCGGATGAGCCCCTCGACACAGAATGTCGGCTGGGTTTAAAGCTGTGGGAACATAGCGCCATTCCATTTTTTCGGTCATTTCCTGAATCGTTGACACTCTATTTGCAACAAATATATGTAAGATATTATTTAAGAATAGTTTATTGATATTATTAATCGCGGTAGTCTGATGAGTGAGAACAATAATTTGTGAGGTTACTGCTTAATCTCGGCTGATTTCTGCTGCTGCGGCTTAAGTTACGTCTGGCTGCTGCGATTTTCTCTTTCCGACTGCTTCTTCTTCTCTTTACGCTGTTTCTCTGCTGCTGTTACTACTGCTGTTGCTGCTGCTGTTACTACTGCTGTTGCTGCTCATCAGCTGTTCCTCTGCTGCTGTTATTACTGCTGTTGCTTATTCCCTGCTGCCCCCATCCTGATTAGTCATCAGTCCCTGATGACCATGCGTCCTCGTTTTCTACAGAAAAGCTCCATAGTTTCATGTTATCGTTGCTTGTGGTCGTATTGCTTGGTCCTTCGACGTCTGCTGCTTTTCGAACATTATATCGTCCGCCTCGTTTCACGTTGGTTATTTCGTATGGTCCTAAAGAATTCGCTGGCCATCTTTCTTCCGGTTACAAATTGTGTTCTACGTATGGCTACGAGATCTCCGACCTTGTATCCGTACTCGCATTTCCGCTTTTTATCGAATTGTTCCTTGTATCTGTTCTGGGCCTGCTGAATATTTCTTTTTGCCTCTTGTCGCATCTTCTGTCTCTCGTCTTCAAAATTATCGACCATCTCCTTTTCTATCAGCTGAAGTATGTCGCTATCCGGTCCACAACGCATTTTTACCCCGATCATCAGCTCAAATGGAGATCGCTTTGTAGACACATGAACAGTGTGTTAATAGCTCTCTGAACTCGCGGTACGAACTTATACCATCTTCCAGGTTCCTCCGATGACAATTTGGAAATAATGCTCAGAATAGATCGGTTTACGCGTTCAATTTGTCCGTTTCCTCTTGGTACCCTGTGGTGCTCCACACTTGTTCGATGTTCTTTTCCTTGACAAACTCCTCAAAGCTTGAAGATGTAAATGCTGCTCCACGATCGCTTACTATGCGTGCCGGATTTCCAAATACATCAGACCACTCCCTTAACTTCTTGAGAACTTCGTCTGCTCCTGTTGATTTTGTGGGATACATCCATACGAACTTACTGGAAGCTATCAACCATTGCGAAGATGTACTTGTACTGCTTTGAAGTAGCATCCATAGGCCCAAGGTGATCCACATGTATAGTATACAGCGGCTGTGATCCTTTGTCGATTTGATGCAGAAATCCCTCTTTTGCCAAGCTTTTTGTTGTAGATTATACATTTCATACAGTTTCCTATGATCTGCATTACTTTTCCTTCCAGATGTGGAATCAATAGCTCTGCTGTACGGTATGCATTGCATTTTTTGCGCGGCAAAGTGTCCTGCGTTGTGAGCGTCGGTTATTATTTCTTTTTTCCAATGACTTCGGTATGGCCAGCAAGTCCGTGCCTTGCACCACCTTGTATACGAGACCAGCTTTCAACTTAAAGTTGTCATAGGGTTTACTTTTCAAAATTTCGGAAACTGCTTTGATCATCGTACCCTCCTGCTGGGCTTTCTTAATTCTTGCTGTGACTTCCGAAGATACCATCATGACATCAATTGGGTACCTACTCAGGCAATCCACATGCTTCAGCCGTTCTCCTGGTCTGTGTTCCACTTCAAAGTCGTAGTCCTGCAGGTACAGGACCCTTTGGGCTACCTCCCGCGGAACGTCCTTCTTGCTTAACGTTTGCTTGAAAGCAGCGCAATCCGTTACGAGCAAAAAGTTGGTTCCAAATATGTACTGTCGAAATTTTTTGCACGCTAGGAAAATTGCTTTGGCTTCCTGTATATAGCTATGCTGTCGTGCTTCAGAGTCCGAGGTTTTTCTTACTCCAGAATAAGATCGGATGCAATTGTCCTTCGTGCCATTGTAACAACGCCGCTGCAAACCCGTCCTTTGACGCATCAGTGTGTATCTCGGTTTTGCATTCCTGCGATAAAGTTTCAAGACCGGCTCTTTCACCAATGCTTCCTTTAATGTAGCAAACGCCTGCTGCTCCTCCAGACTCATTTTAAATGGGACATCTTTTCGCAGCAGATTGGTCAGTGGTTTGGCGATTAGCGAATAGTTTTTATGAATTTACGGAAAAACCCAGTTAATCCTAAAACGACTGCACAGCCTTTATGTTTTTCGGCATCGGGAACTTGCTGACGGCTTTGGTTTTCTCCAATCCAGGCTTGATTTCACCTCCTCCAACTTGATGACCCAAAATGTAATGGTCGACTGCAGAAATCGGCACTTCTTCCACTTAATCTTCAGCCCGTATTCAGCTGCTGCATCAAAACCTTCTTCAGCTTTCCCAGGCATTCGTCGGCGCTTTCAGCGTGTATAACGATATCGTCCATGTACAGGTCAAGAATGTTTTCATTTATAAGGTTTTGAAACACAAAGCTTATAAAACGGATGAAAACTGCTGGCGAATTGCAAAACCGAAAGGCGCACGGTTGAACTCAAAGAGGCCTTCCTTCGTTATGAACGCCGTATATTTTTTGCTGCTCTCCTCCACAGGAACGTGGAAGAACCCATTTTCTAAGTCCATGATGGTGAACACCTTCGCATTTTCCAGTTTTTCTAGCACCTCTTCAACGATTGGAACGGGAAAGCAATCTTTCAAGACCATCTTGTTCAACTGACGATAGTCCACGCAGACCCGGCTGCTACCATCCTTTTTCTTGACAATTACAGTCCGACTGGCGAAAAATTTGATGATGAGCGTCGTATTATCCCAGCGTTGGCCCATTCATCGATCTGCTGCTGCTTTGACAACGTCGGCTTCGCTGATGGCCACTCGACTTGGCGAATGTCGAAACGGCGCTATTTTCTCGTCCGGCACGATCTTCAGCATGATCGGGCACACTGCAGTCTGCTTCTTTTTCTGTAAAGTCCTGAATCATTGATTGGACGGCATCTCTGAACTGCGATGGAACGTGTATATCAGTATTTGCTTCGACCACGTTGTAAATACTTATCTGTTTGGTGTCCACAGTTTCCTCCCCGGCAGGAAAGAAAACTTATATCCTCCTGGCGTTGATGTCATTGTGAACTTGGATATAAAGTCGTGTCCAAGCAACAATTCGCATCCGACGGCATGATCGGCCACCACAAGGAATTTGTGTGCCAAACGCATTCCGTCGATCTCTACTTCTGCCGTAAACTGCCCAGTGGAGCGTGTGATGTTGTTTCCAAGTCCCCTCAGAGTTGACGAACTGGCTTGCAGATGGACACCACTCATTTTCCGAACACTGACATCTTTAATAGGGAAACATCTGCACCGGTGTCTATGAGCCCCTTTGACTTGCACGTCGTTAATTTTTAGAGACTTCAGGCGTTTTCCTCGTATGCAACGTTTACGGCAGCAGCACTCGGGCAATCCTTAGACATGTGTCCAGTCTGATTGCAGCGGAAACACTTTAATGCAGCTCGGCAATCCTTGCGTAGATGCTCCTGGTATCCACAATTGTAGCAGTGTTGCTTCCTTTCATATTTGGTGAAATTGGACTTCTTTCCGAACGGCTGTTAGTCTTTTTGTTTCGGGGCCAAACCCCTATCAGGCGCAAGCGTTCTTTCGTAGATTTCGTACTTCTCTCGCAGCTGCTTGTATGAGCTGCATCCATACAAGGTGTACTTGTAATCCGTTTTAAATTCAGTCCGTCGACAATGTATCGAATCACCGACTCCGTGTCTGTTGTCCCACGTGCAGCAATGCGTTTCATCTGCAGTATATATTCGTGAAAACTTTCGCCGGCAATCTTCACTCGCAGAGACAATTGATTGTGAATTTGCGCACTGCATAAACGCTCACACTCGAACTCCTGTAAAGTTGGTGACGCAATTGGCCGTACTCATACACTGCTGTGGACTCGAGAAAAGAGCGGCTGTACCTGTCATTTTGCTCGGGCTTGCACGTATTTTTGTTTGTCATTGAGTCCGTATGCTTCAGCGTTTAGCTCGAAGTTAATAAACCACTGCGTACCGACATATTTTCTCCGTTGAATTCTGGAATAATTTTGGCAAAATTTTCCACTACCAGCTTTGCATCATTTTTCTTGTCTATTTCATCAGCATTTATTTTCATCGAGAGCAGTTGAACCAGCTGTTGGAGCGTTTGTGTGTTTTCTTCTAGGAGTGTTGACCTCATCGCTTCCTCGCTCGCGTTTTCTGGCGATTGCTCCTGTTTGCTCCTGATCCACTTGGGCCTTCGTTTTGCTGCATATTCCCGGCTGGTGGTCCACTTGTATTTTCCATTATAATTCTACTGCGCAATACTTTTGCGGGCAGCCGGCTTGAAACAACCCTTTTTTCTCGGTTCTTCTTTTCACTCACTTGCTGTCTCGCTTCCTCTGCTGGCGGCTTCTGAGAGTCTAATGCGCAGTTTTTGCACCGAATTTTTCGTTTCGTTTTTCCGTCTCGCTTCGTCTGCTGCCGGCTTCTGTGACATGAGACACACAATTTTTGATTTTTATTTTTTTCACTTTACACAGGCAGTACGCGACTGGTTGAGCCCCCAAATGTAAGATATTATTTAAGAATAGTTTATTGATATTATTAATCGCGGTAGTCTGATGAGTGAGAACAATAATTTGTGAGGTTACTGCTTAATCTCGGCTGATTTCTGCTGCTGCGGCTTAAGTTACGTCTGGCTGCTGCGATTTTCTCTTTCCGACTGCTTCTTCTTCTCTTTACGCTGTTTCTCTGCTGCTGTTACTACTAGCTGTTGTTGCTCATCAGCTGTTCCTCTGCTGCTGTTATTACTGCTGTTGCTTATTCCCTGCTGCCCCTCAATAGGCCAGTTGGCCCCTCCTTCTTACATATATTACATTTTGACGACTCGTCCCGAATCCAAGAGAGCGCAACGGCAGAATCACACCAACAGTAACACCTTCCCTTGAAGACATTCATTCCAGCTATTTCAGATATGAGCCTAGCCAGCAACTCCGCTCCACAAAGCTCCAACTTTGGTACTGTAAGTGTCTTCAAAGGAGCCACACGAGATTTGGCACAAAGAAAGTGACAGCTGGAATGCTGACCCTTGGACACGACACCAATGCATGCACCATAAGCCTCGATGCTGGCATCGCAAAATCCGTGAATTTCCAGCGTAGAGTCTGGAAGGAGTAAAAGCCGAGGAAATTCAAGTCGACGAATCTGACCAAAACTGGTGCATATTTCCTGCCACTCGGCTTCGGCTTCATCCCAGGACAACTTCTCTGAGCACAAACGCTGGAGAAAGATTTTGGATTTAGTAATTACGGGACCAACTAATCCGAGAGGATCGTAGAATCGCGCTATGGATGACAAAACAGAGCGCCTGCAGGAATTCAAAGAAGATTGAAGGGCCGAGAACGAAAATAATAGTAGATCAGAAACCGGATCCCAAGCAAGTCCTAAAGTTTTAGTCACATGGCTGCCATCGTCGAACTTCAAAAATGTTTCCTTGTCCTCTTCCCGAACTCCATCCAGCACAGCAGGGACGTTCGAACACCATTTCCTCAATCTGAACTGACCTCTAGACAAAATTCCAGTAGTTTGCTCCCGAATTCGGATAGCCTCTTCCTGAGAGCTGGCTCCAGATATCAAGTCATCCACGTAGAAGTCACGGCGAAGGATTTCAGCTCCAACTGGAAACGCCATCTGCTCGTCCATTGCCAACTGATGCATCGCTCGCACAGATAAATAGGAGGCAGGCTTCGTCCCATAAGTAACGGTGTCCAATTGAAACACACGCAAGTCCTCTTCCCTGGAGTTTCTCCACAGAATACACTGCAAGTTGCTATCCTCGGTCGAGACTCTTACACAACGATACATCTTACAGATATCTCCCGTAATCGCAACGGCGTATGACCAAAATCGAGCAAGAATATGAAACAGTTTGGGTTGGATTACGGGACCAGCCACTAAAACGTCGTTCAGGGAATATCCAGATGAAGTTGAAGCGAATCCATCAAAACGACGCGAAGCTTGGTCGTAGAACTATCTTCCTTCATGACGCAATGGTGAGGCAAAAATATTGGCAGTTGCTGATTGACTGGGCAGGAACCTAAGACATATGGCCTAAATCAAGGTACTCCTTTATAAATGCTGCATACTGAGATTTAACACCAGGGCGACGATCCAACTTTCTCTCAAGGGTCAGGAATCTACGAAGCGCTTGATTGTAAGATTCTCCAAGGAGATCCAAATTATATTTTGCTGGCAGCCGAACACAATAATCGCCTTTATGTAGTCGACGGAAATGCTGCACAAAGTGTGCTTCACAATCTAGCTCTTCTTTGGTAGACACACAGGAGTTCGAAAAACAGACTTGCGCCAATTAGCAGATCGACGCGCTGCGGCTTATGAAACTCCGGATCTGCTAGTGGTATGTTCGATGGAATGTTCCAGTTTTGAGTGTCAATTCCAAAGCTTGGCTGTCGATCGGTTATGCTAGAGGCTACAATAGCAGTGATGAGAGTTGAGTAATCTGATGAGCGAGAGTGATCGAAACGTTGCTAACGGCTAACGTTGATCGAAAATCTATCCGTGATGAAGCTAGAGTCGCCTATTCCCGAGACTGCAGTCGATGATTTCATTTTTCGAAGCCGAAGCTGATTCGCGAAACGAAACGATGGAAAGCCGGAATCCAGCAACGTTTGGCAGAACTAAAACTCCGGAACGATTTTTGACTAAGACCGTGGCCTGGCAAGAGTAGAACAACATCATTCCTGAGATCTTGGGTGGTAAGGGCAGACGAGGTAGACGCTGAAGTAGAGGGCTCAGTGGTATGCTCAGACGGCGTAGGCTCAGACAGCGCAGACTGAGATGGAGTATACGGCGCTGATTTCCCTTGGGCTGAGGTATCTTCAGGGCTACCGGAATGCAGGAGGGTATGGTGCCTACCCCCGCAGGTACGACAGTTGCTCGAGGTTCACTGAATTTATCGATGCCCTGTTCTTAGACAATTTATACACAGGGAAAGCCGCTTGGCTTCTTTATGGCGATTTGTGGGGGACAACGCTTTAAACTTCTGACAGTGCTGGACCTCGTGAGCACCATCGTTGCACAGCGAGCAGCGTGCTACGGTTTCGTTCGTTGTAACCAATGTGGACCTAGAACTATTATGCTTTCTACTTCTGCCCACCTGACTGCTCAACGCATAGCTTGCCATAGAAAAGTCCATCGTCTCCAATGATCTGTATCGCTGATGCAAGAACGAGGCCATAGATTCCCACGACGGAATTAAGTTTGCGAATCGTCGTTGGATCGTTCCTCCCACTTCTCTTGGCTCGCTGGATCCAGTTTTCGGAGAAGCTCCTGCACGACGATGCATCCTGCGATCTGCTCAGTGGTGCCCAAACCCTGAAGCGCGCGCATATGTGAGTTGAACTTGTCTGAAAGCTCCCGAAGCATGACCACTGACCCAGGTTCCACGGCCTGGAGCGCCAAGATCTCATTGATGTGTGCCTGAAAGACCAATCGCCGATTACTGAACCTGTTTTCCAACAAATCTAATGCCACAGCATATTTGCCATCTGAGATTTCCAGCGACCGAACAATCTCCAGTGCCGAATCCCGCAGACAGGAACGCAAATGCTGGAGCTTTTCTATGTTTGCTAAGTCCGGATGGCTGTCGATGATGGTGGCAAACATTGAATAGAAGTCCGTCCAGTTCGCATACCCGCCGCTAAACGTCGGCAATTGTATAGGAGGCAGGGATGGTACTTGTCTACGGTGAGGTAGAAATTGCGAGCCGGCAAACTCAACCGTAGTGTTTCCTCCAGCCAAGGTTGAATGAAACGGCATGCGGCCGCTACTCTTAGCCATTTCCCTTATAATCGCCGCCTTCAGCGAGCTGGCAAGTGACTCAAAAATGTCACACAATCCACTGTGAATTTCGCTTCGATCCAATTCCTCAAGCTCCCCGTGAAACATCTCAAATTTGCCGATCAACTTCTCGACTTGCTCTTGCTTTACCACGAGCATGTAGTAGTCACAGTCCGACGACTCATTCTGCCAAGCGGTAGCTAACCTTTTCATTTTCTCGCATAATTCCGTTGACTTAAGCTTCAAAAGACACCCTGTTTTGCTCACTGGTCATTGGAATTTCGTTAGCGACATTAATTTCCATGGTAGCGGCAGCGTTAGCAGGGAGACCAACGTCTCTAGCGGGAAGATGATCGCAAAGAGTAACACGAGCAATAGACGACAATAACCGAGCAGAGCAAGCGAACAGCTATGTACGAACCGTATATACAAAGGCGATCGGTGTAAGAAACGTTTCTTGCGGGAAGATGACCGAAAAGAGAAGCGAAGCCAACAGCTACGTGCACTACCGAATATGAAGGGGAGGCCGGTGTATCGATGTATGGATAACTTATGTGGTCGATGACACTGGTTGAGATGGCAATTAGTTTAGATCTTTGAATGATATATTAGGTTGTGATTGCACTGATGGATTATTTATTGTACAATCACGTCGGGGTCACCAAATGTTAAGCTATTAAGCGTTTTTAACAACTGTGGCAATTTTGAATGTAATGAAAGTCGAGAGGTTGTATATAATTCACAATTTATTTGCATATGTAAACCAACTTATCGCGAATGTACATATGGGGATAATTGGGCGAACGATTAATGCGAGGATGTTAATCTAATAGCTGCGACGATTAGCTCAAGACTGACAATGCAAGGGCTGACGGGCCAAATTGCCGGGCCGCAGCAAGCTTTGACGCGAGCGAGAGAGTAGGATAGCCCGAGAGCGTTAGAGCTGCTCGGGGCCGCTGTTAAGCCGAGTACGAGAGATTGAGATACAAGGAGACGAAAGAATTCCGCTGCATATGCATATGCGGTAACAAATGATCTTTACAGTGGGCATTGGAAATGACAACAACAATAAAATGCATTTCCTTTGGGCCGCACCACTGGCAATAATTTACAATATTTAAGCTGCTTGACCCGACAGTGCCCATTTTAGACCCAAGTCAAACGTAGGCGGTGCTTTTGTTGGGGTCGCCTTTGTTGACCACGTTGTGCTACTCACAACTGCGATTTTTCACTTAGGTTGAGGCTATTCTGTGGTATTTAGAATTCTACGCTCTAAAGATAAGAATCGGCACTTCGCAAAATCGAACGATGATCCAAGCATAGGGGGATCAGACTTCAAAACGCACTGAGTTCAAATTGGACACGTTTTTTTTACAAAGTGGTTCACAAGCAATTTTTTCTGGTGAATAATTTACCAATTTTTTTTCTGGGACAGAACAAGGTCCCCAACAACATATCCTCTCTGGAAAAAGCGCCACACCACGAAGTTTCTATTTGTTGTTGTTTACATCGTCCAGAAACTACCCATCCATGGAGAGTTTTCTGTAGCAACGGACCTTAATTATTGAATCTTAGTTTACTGGCTCACAAAAAATCGAAGAAAGAGTCTACTCCAAGCAACATATCTACTATTTAAGTCGATGGAATGCTGTATTTACCAACTCCTCGTACTCCGGAATTGTCCACTGCGTAATACGGCTGCTGAGAGCCAAAAAATCGGCGACCAAATTATAACTATTTAACCTAGAGTATATTGTAGTCGACACTTCACTCCCTGAGAATGAGCTTGACTTTCCTACAGAGACTACTGTCTAGCAACGATTAGCCCTCGTTAGCCTATGCCAGGCTTTTCATCATGAAATTGAGCTGCGAACTGCACTTGACCAAGCCTGTCTCGAACTTGGAAAAATATGTTGAATCTGCGCAGGATATGACTGTTTTCTATTAGCCTGACCTAGTGCGTCTGAGCTCTGAGTTGCATTCGGAGCTACATATTTATGCTAAAGTGTGTGATGCCTCTGTGAACAAACTCTGCACTTAGAGGATTTCCACTGAGAAAGCTTATGTCCAGATTGAAGGTACATAATGCTGCTCATATTTCGGTTTTGATAACGTCGTATGTATTATCATGGCGCTACAAACCTCTCACTCGTCCTCTAAATATGAAAGCGACTCGAAGATTGCCTAAACTGAATCTATAATTGATCGCAGATAACACGCGGAAGGTATCGAAATATATTAAGCACTTGTTGTCTTACACCTCCTTTTAACTTGCTAAAGCCTTTGGATAGTATGTATCTGAAACTTGGTATGCCTTTATGGTTCCCAACTCTTCATCGGACAAGCAAGAAATGAGATGGTTGAACTTCTCTATATTGCACAACAACCGGTCGGAATCTACTAAACTTTCAAAGAAACTAATAAACTGTTTATAATTCTTTTGCTTGCCGCTGAACTTTGGCAATTTCAATCTTGTCAAATTAGAGTGATGGTGCACGGGAACTGAATTTCCGTGTGGTAGAGTAAAACTCTTGGTCGCTGTCAGACTTCTACAAAGCCTTTGTAACCACACAAAATTTCTTCCAACCTCTCCGAATTTTCTAGATCTAAAATGTCGATCTCGGAAGCAGGGCCATTGCTTTGGTAAAGTAAGAATCTCAGATTTTTAAACAACATTGGATTTGTGATAACTTTATCGAAATTGCACCCTCCTCGAAGGTTTTTCTCATTCGATTTATATCGTCGTTTATACAGGTTTTTAAGCTTCGCGCTTCCACACATCCCGCTCACGGTTGCCTTCTCTTCACCAGTATCTTGAGCCATGTTGGTCTAAATTTTAAAGTCCAATTAAAGAGGGCAAACGTAATCAAGAGAATTTGGAGACAATAAAATGCTGAAATGCACTGCTTTCAAAGAGAACAATGTTCGAAACTAAGCGCGGTTCGGTTAAATACCAACGTATAAACGTATTAGGTTCGATTCGAAAAAGCTTGAGTGAAAGAACTTCAAACCGTTTTAAGCGTTCGAACCACGTTCGACCCGATGCGAAGCGTACGATGCGCGACACGCTAAGCGCACGCAGAAATACCTTAGTTAGTCTAAGTTAGAACTGCGTCCGACCTAAAGACGAAGCAGCGAACGATGTTTCACTTAACTCCACATATATAAGAGAAGGAGCTTGAACAATTTTCCACAAGAACGAACCGTGAAAGCAAGCTGAGCAACGCCGAAGACAAACGATGCATCAATGCTTCAATTAACTTCACAAGTATATGACACCACATGATCTCTTCTTGCCACGAGCGAAAGCAAAAGCAAGCTTGAGCGACGCCAGTTAAAGAGGCCGAGATGACAAAACAAACCTGCAAGCTACGAAACGAAACGAGACGCACGGTTATGAGCACTGCAAAAAACAAATGCGAAAATAAAGAGAACCTTATCATCAGTTCGTTCTCTTTCGTAGTGATCAGACGCGTTTTTGTTTTGCGCTCCGTATTTTTTCCTTTTGTTTTGAATAAACAGCCGGTGTTTTCCTAAATAAACTTTAATTAACTTCCTAACCAGCCTACAATCTGGAAACCTATTCTATTCCGCGAGTGCATGCCTTTTGATTTGTGTTAAAACATTATTTAACTTTTTACTTTCGGCGTCGGTTTGTCGTGTTTGTGTTGTTGCAATGAGTGAGTACGCATTACATTGCATTACAGTCCGCTCTCGTCTTGTAGCTTTTGTTGTATTATCACTCTCTCCCTATCACCTAAACTTAAATAACTGTTCTTTCTCTCTCGCTCTCGTAACTTTCTGTTCAGTAGCTCTCTCTCTCTCTCATTAGCTGCTGCTGCAACTGTTCTCCTCTCCTCCTATTAGCGTTTGTCTGGCACACTGGTTTGATAGCCATTTGTTTTGAAATATCATTTGATTTTAATTTTGTTCAAATTTTTATTATGGAGTTTTCTGTTGTATGTGCCAAAAAATCATGCAATAAGCAGATCACCCACGATCAGCCGATTATCCCCTGCTGGCTCTGCGACAGCGTAGTGCACGCAAAATGCGCTGGACTTTCTGGCGGGTTTAGCGGTTTAAAACTGCTGAATGAGTCTCCTAGGCGCAAAAAGGTCACTCCGCGGGATCTGCAAGTGCCAATAGTCGCTCAGCCGCTCGTTGCCGAAAATCGGACTCCGACCACTCAAAGTGTACAGCAGCTGATTTGGTTTTTTTTTTTTTTTTTTAATTCTATTGGACGTTGACATGCAATGACTGCATCTTTCAAGTGGCGATGCAGTTACTGCACCGTCAAGTGGCCCGTGTGAAACCAGCAGAAGGCTGTTACGCGCAGATCCCAGGCAAAACGCAGCCCTCCTCCCGCCCAACCGACCGAGGGGCGCTGCCGCATAACGCGCGGCGCGTAGCCGAGCCGAACGCGAGCATGCAGGAAAGATATCTGTTAGACTAACATTCGAGGAAAATTAGCACTAAACTTTCTAAGAAACTAAGCATGCAATCAAAATACAAATACCTCTACAATTACTAATTACTAGAAAGGTGTGTAAGGATTAGTAATTTAATAAGAGGAAGAGAATTAGTGGTGGATATAATATGGTAGAGGAATTATAATCCGAGCATAAGACCCTAAACGGTTCATGCAAGGAATAATTCGATCTACAAAGTGGAAGGAACAACGGTATAAAATTTCTAGTCAGTCTAATAGGAATCGTGAAGTTTATGCGGCTCAACAGATCAGGGCTGTCTATGTCACCCCCGATCAAGTTGTGCATAAATATCACACCAAGCATTTTTCTACGGTTAATTAAGGATGGGAGGTTTACTAATAGAAGTCTACTAGAGTAAGATGGGAGTCTTACACCCGCATCCCAGTTAAGGCCCCGCAGAGCAAAGAGTAAAAAGTTTTTCTGTACTGATTCTATACGGTCCTGGTGTACTTTGTACTGAGGGCACCATACACAGGAGCCGTATTCTAAAATCGGACGAACTAGCGTAGTATAGAGAGTCTTTGTTATATAGGGTCGTCAAATTCTTTTGACCACCTCTTTATAAACCCAAAGCACGCCCATGGCCTTATTTACCATGGTAGAAATGTGTTCGGAAAACTTTAACTTTGCTTCTAATAAGACACCAAGATCATTCACCAGGGTAATTCTCTCAAGAGAACCGCCACATAGTATATAGGAGCCAACAAGGGGCTAGAACGATGAAATGTCATTATTTTGCATTTCGCGGCATTAAGTTGTAACAAGTTTGCACAACACCATGACTGAAAGTTATTGAGATCGGATTGCAAGCGAGAATGAAATGAAATGTCCTTATACTGGACACAGAGTTTAACATCATCCGCATACATAAGTACTCGAGAATATGTTAATACCGAAGGCAAGTCATTAATAAAGAGTGTAAAGAGTAAGGGGCCTAGATGGCTGCCCTGTGGTACTCCCTGAAGAAACCTTTACTGGTGAAGAGAGGGAGTTTTTGAAGAGGACTCTTTGAGACCTGGAACAAAGATAGCTAGAAATCCATCTCAGGAGGTTGGGCGGAAACCCTAAAAGGTCAAGTTTATGTGCTAGAAGGGAATGGTTTACAGAGTCGAATGCTTTACTGAAGTCGGTGTAAATAACATCCGTCTGTAAGTTACCTTGAAAGCCTTAAATAATGAAAGAGGTAAACTCTAACAAGTTCGTGGTGGTTGATCGCCGCCTTATAAATCCATGCTGAGTTGGAGATATAAGTGACTTGCAGAGATGTTGCAAGTGCGGAGTTAAACCTTCTCAAACATTTTAGGAATAGCGGATAACTTTGCTATACCTCTGTAATTTTTTGCATCAGACTTGCTACCTTTTTTATGGAGAGGAATTAGAAACGATTCCTTCCAGATCGGGGGGAAGCAAGAGGAATCAATGGACAGGGTGAATAGTTTAAGCAAGGGGTCCACAGTGCCTCGGCGCAGTACCTGCGTACACAACCTGGAACCCCGTCTGGACCCGGTGAAAACACCGGCTTAACTAGTCGAAGATCATGAAGTAAGAAACATTCATTTAACAAGGGACTGAAAATGCCGTTCGACTTCGGTAAACCGTATGGGTACGGTTTGCCACCCCAAGGGCAACGACAGCTGCTGGCGATGCAGATTCGGTTGCCGAATTCATCGCTTCGGAGAATGTGCAGCCAAGTACGTCTGCAGCGTCCGTGTCCGTAGTGTCCGCAAGCTCACTAGTTGTCCCGTCCATCCCAATCCCACCAGTAAATAGACGTTCCGGACCTCGGATATTGCCACCACAGGTACTAGGCCTGTGGTGCCCAAAACCACTGGTGGGAGTCCCACCAAAACGACAAGTTTTTGTCTCACGGCTGGCCCTGAACTCACATCGAATGATGTAACTGCTTTTATTCAAAGCAAAATTAAAGCCGTAAAGTGGAGAAGTTTAATTTCTCTTATGCCAGGGAGATATCTTCGTTCAAGATAAGTGTCTCCCCAATTCACTTTGACACCATTTGCTCTGCCAAATTTTGGCCAGAGCATTTGGTGGTGAAGGAGTTCAAGGCTAAGAAGAAAAATAGGCCCCCCATAACACTTACAAATCATCCCAGTGCGCCATCCTCATCTTCCCGTCCTGCTTCCACCCTTCCAAAAAACTAACTTCTCTTAGTAACCTCTTAGTAACCTATCAGAATGCAAGAGGCTTGCGTAGTAAGCTCAGCATTCTTTTCCGGGATAGTGTTGCATTTGCTTCTCACGTTATTGTGTTTACTGAAACCTGGTTAAAGCCGTACATTCTTAGTTCCGAGGTTTTGGCAGGTCGGTACACAACTTTTAGAAAGGACCGTTCGTCTCGACGTGCAGGGGGGGCTCTAATTGCAGTGGACTCTTACTTCACGTCGGAACACTTCACAGTCCAAGTTCAACAGGAACTGGAATTCCTGTGTGTAAAACTGATTCTTCCCCCTTTTGCTATATTCATTACTTGCTCGTACATCCCACATTCTTCGGATATTTCAATTTATGAGCAGCACTTTTCCGCTTTAACCGCTGTTTCTTCCTCGCTATCTGATAAAGATAGTATGATAGTTCTTGGTGACTTCAACTTGCCAGGAACTGTTTGGTCTTCGGTAAACGAGTCTAGTATCCTAGTGCCCATGTCACGACATGACTTTGTTGACGGCTTGCTTGACCCGTCCCTGTCTCAAGTCAATCATGTGAAAATTTCTTGGGTCGATTGCTCGATCTGTGCTTTGTATCGGATCCGACCATAGTGTTGTTAACCCGAGCCCTTCTGCTCACTATACCTGAAGACGCCTACCATCCTACTTTCGAAGTGTCGCTAGATATAGGACCAACTGTATTGGATCGGTCGAGTAGACTATCTGAACGTGTCCGCTGCTTTCGTAAAGCCGAGTTTGCGAAGCTTAATAGCCTCATTAGGGATTTTGTGTCCCGCTTTCTTGTCCGATTAGATCTGGAAAACCCCTTGGTTTTACCAAAGAGTTATCCAGTCTAAAAACTTAAAATCAAGACTTTATAAAAATTTCAAGAAGTGGGTTCTCCTACTTTTTCTTCTTGCTTCCCCCCGATCTGGAAGGAATCGTTTATAATTCCTCTCCATAAAAAAGGTAGCAAGTCTGATGCAAAAAGTTATAGAGGTATAGCAAAGTTATCCGCTATTCCTAAAATGTTTGAGAAGGTTTTAACTCCGCACTTGCAACATCTCTGCAAGTCACTTATATCTCCAACTCAGCATGGATTTATAAGGCGGCGATCAACCACCACGAACTTGTTAGAGTTTACCTCTTTCATTATTTAAGGCTTTCAAGGTAACTTACAGACGGATGTTATTTACACCGACTTCAGTAAAGCATTCGACTCTGTAAACCATTCCCTTCTAGCACATAAACTTGACCTTTTAGGGTTTCGCCCAACCTCCTGAGATGGATTTCTAGCTATCTTTGTTCCAGGTCTCAAAGAGTCCTCTTCAAAAACTCCCTCTCTTCACCAGTAAAGGTTTCTTCGGGAGTACCACAGGGCAGCCATCTAGGCCCCTTACTCTTTACACTCTTTATTAATGACTTGCCTTCGGTATTAACATATTCTGGAGTACTTATGTATGCGGATGATGTTAAACTCTGTGTCCAGTATAAGGACATTTCATTTCATTCTCGCTTGCAATCCGATCTCAATAACTTTCAGTCATGGTGCTGTGCAAACTTGTTACACCTTAATGCCTCGAAATGCAAAGTAATGACATTTCATCGTTCTAGCCCCTTGTTGGCAACCTATACCCTATGTGGCGGTTCTCTTGAGAGAATTACCCTGATGGATGACGCAAAGTTAAAGTTTTCCGAACACATTTCTACCATGGTAAATAAGGCCATGGGCGTGCAAGGTTTATAAAGAGGTGGTCAAAAGAATTTGACGACCCTATATAACAAAGACTCTCTATACTACGCTAGTTCGTCCGATTTTAGAATACGGCTCCTGTGTATGGTGGTGCCCTCAATACAAAGTACACCAGGACCGTATAGAATCAGTACAGAAAAACTTTTTTTACTCTTCGCTCTGCGGGGCCTTAACTGGGATGCGGGTGTAAGACTCTCATCTTACTCTAGTAGACTACTATTAGTAAACCTCCATCCTTAATTAACCGTAGAAAAATGCTTGGTGTGATATTTATGCACAACTTGATCGGGGGTGACATAGACAGCCCTGATCTGTTGAGCCGCATAAACTTCACGATTCCTATTAGACTGACTAGAAATTTTATACCGTTGTTCCTTCCACTTTGTAGATCGAATTATTCCTTGCATGAACCGTTTAGGGTCTTATGCTCGGATTATAATTCCCTCTACCATATTATATCTACCACTAATTCTCTTCCTCTTATTAAATTACTAATCCTTACACACCTTTCTAGTAATTAGTAATTGTAGTGGTATTTGTATTTCGATTGCATGCTTAGTTTCTTAGTAAGTTTAGTGCTAATTTTCCTCGAATGTTAGTCTAACAGCTATCTTTCCTGCATGCTCTCGTTCGGCTCGGCTACGCGCCGCTCGTCATGCGGCAGCGCCCTCGGTCGGTTGGGCGGGAGGAGCGCTGCGTTTTGCCTGGGATCCGCGCGTAACAGCCTTCTGCTGGTGTCACACGGGCAGGATGCAGTAATTGCATCGCCTCTTGAAAGATGCAGTCATTGCATGTCAATGTCAATATTATGCTATGATCACGAATTTTTAGAGCGCGGCAATGCAATAATGCAACCCAAGCTTCGAAATAAGCGGTAAGCTTGGCGTTGGCGCCTTCTGATACTTTTCCTTTTTTTATGAAGCGACACACGAATATTATTAAACGAACCACGAATCAAACTTTTGAGCATATTTAAAAGTACTGTTCCATGCCAAGCCAATAGATGTTTTCGCTATTATTTTGTGGACCAGAGCTGTGGGCGGCGATAGGAAAAACGAAACACGACCGTTTTTAATTGATTCAATGTGACAAGGTTTCAATTTATTTCGGCCAAGCATATCGACGCATAGATTGTCATCTATGCTTCGGGGGATGTTGCTAAACATAGTAATGTTGCTTTTAGGAGTTTTTCTTTGTATATTCATAATGGTAGTAATAGTACTAAAAATTAGATATATACATATATATAAAATATAAGAGTATACAAAATAAAATAAAAATATATTCCATATTTATATATGGACGGCACTGCCCACTGCCGTGAAGCATTGCTTCAGAAGGTTGGCAAGCCTGTTACGGCCGCTCGTTTTGAATGCATTCAAGCCGCCTCAGTTCCAAATCCAATTTGTTTGGTTTTCCAACATCCTTGGTACCAAACCTTCCACCGTAATGGGCACCCACTCGTGGCCAAAGCGATGTAGATACTCCTTAAAGCACCCTTGGCCACTGAGAACTTACGTCAGTGCGATCGTAAGTTCTCCATGCCGCCGGTTCATCCATTCTGCAATGTTGGGGATTAGTCGGTGGGTCCAACGGCCAGTTACTCTCCCATTGTGGCCTTCGCTGGCTTCCTTAGCTGGAAGTTCGACGGGTGGTATGCCGCTTATTACCATTATGGCCTGTGTAGACTGTACGGAACGCTGAACCGACCCGCAGGGCACCGAGTCTGAAGTCCGACTCAATGCCCTTAGTGTAACTTTTGGTCCTCGTAGCCTGAGCCCTTATCGGCGCTGCGTATAGGATGGATGACTTTGCCTCGTTGAATAGAAGTCTCCTGCTTGACGACTTTGGGTCTCTGTGGTTAAGCATCATTCGCGAAACCGCCATAACTACCTGTGTGTCTGCTGCAGGTGCTCTCTAAAAATGAGAGCCAGATGTCTTGTTCTCGGCAAGAGCAGAGTTGATTATAATTCCGATGTCCTCGTTCATACTGCCCTCCGTCACTGCGACATCATCAGCGAATCCCACGATCTCGACTCCTTGCTGAAAGTTGAGGCGAAGGATTCCATCATACATGGTATTCCACAATAGAGGGGCCAGTACGGATCCTTGTGGGACCCCTCCCGTGATGAAGTATGAACGAGGACCATCATCAGTGTCATATCAGCCAGCCATCTGCTCCAGGTAGTCGCTGACCACCGTCTGCAGGTATCCTGGGATTTCGAATGTGCTCAGGGAGAACAGGATGCTTCAGGATGCCGAGTTAAAAGCATTTTTCACGTCCAGATTTGTCACCAGGCAGTATTTTTTGGCCACGCCGAGCCATGTACCTTCCACGGCCTTTCTGGCAGTGCCACACACCTTGTCCAGTGCGTTCAGTGCATCCAAGGTGGAGCGTGCCTTCCTAAATCCATACTGGCTGTCGGAGATTCCCAAGCGGCCTTAATTGCTTCTGATAGCCTCGCGCTGATGATGCCTTCCAGTACCTTGCCTGCACCGTCCAGGAGGCAGATAGGCCTAAATGCCGATGGATCATCCGTGTTTTTCCCAGGTTTTGGTGTCAGCACCAGCTTTTGTTTTTTTCCATCTTCCAGGAAACCAGCCATCTGTGAGGCATTTGGTATAGGCCTGCGCAATGGTCGTCGGGTGCAGACTAATGGCCAGGTGGAGGCTCGATTTGGGATGCCGTCTGGTCCTGGTGCCTTGCAGTTTGGCACTCTCTGTACTATTCTTGCCAACTCTTAAGGGGTCACTAGGGATAATTGGTGTCCCGTACAAGCGATCCTATTTACCTGCGTGTCCTGCGCTGGGAATAGGTGCCTAACGATTGCCTCCAGTTTTCCCGCTCCTGTTGGTGCCGCTTGAATTATTGAATGCGCCGGTCTTCTTCATGACCACTTTGTAGGCATTACCCCAGATATCATTTTCGGCTTCGTCGCAGAGATCTAATAAGCATCGTTTTTGACTAGTTTTTATCTCCTTCTTCAGCGCCTTCCTTCTTTGGGTATAGGTTTCCATAAGAGCCTGGAAGTCTGTTGTTCCGCGGGATCTGTGGTATGCCTTTCTGGCGCCTACGCATGCGTGGCGTGGCCTCCTCGATCGCCTGGTTCCACCAGTATACCGGCTTATGCCCTTTGAATGGTTTTCTGCACTCCGTGCTAGCTTTGCACGCCCCTTCGAGTTGACGTGTCCCATGACGTGTGCCACCCGATCGTCTTCGCTTTCCACCGCAGCTAGTCCCGCTAATGCCCGGTGGCGGGTATGTCTAACGTTGCTTCTTTATAGTGCCCCTCGTGGGGCAGAGGTCAACGTTGTGGTCGCTCGCGGTGTACAGCTCTCTGATCTGCCATAACGTGTTCGCTGCCAGTTGAGCATGGATGATGGATGTGGTACCAGCGTTTTTTAGGACTATGTCCAGGGAGGCCAAACCTCCACTAGGACACGGCCTTTGACATTCTTTGTTGTTGACTCCCATTCCGTCAGCCAGGCGTTGAAGTCGCCAGCTACTAGCGACGGCGAGTGTGCTCTGATGTCGCCTGCCAGTTTGTCGATTGTGCCACTGAACTCTTCGAGTGACCAGCTGGGTGGTAGGTAACAGCTGTATATCCATAGGTTTTTCAGCCTTTAGCTCTTTTAACTCCGTCAGTGCTGAGCTCTGTTACGGATTGGGTGAGAATATCTTGAGCCACCCTGCAATGGTTAAGATTAAGTTGAATAATCTTTAGCATTTCAGTAGTCTAACTGCCTCGTGGTACGCCGTGCACTTAAAACTTTCGGAAGCATAGTCCGTGGGGCTACCCGTGTTTTGCGCGCAGAGTATGCAGTTGGGTCCTAACTACAATTTCTGGCCTTATGGTCTCATCCTCCACATCTAAAGCACGCTCCTCTTAGGGGGCCTTTTTCTCCCGGTACAATTTATAGAGATTTGCCAGAACTCCAAACATTTATAGCAGCGTTGTGGCGACAAAATTTGCTTCATACGACAGATTATCCAGCCGATTCTTATATTCCTCATTGCAGCGACTTTGTTGGCAGCGACTGCCTGCAAGGAGCTTTTTAGGAGGTATATGTATATGCAAGTTAGGCGGTAAATCTTTGGCGGTAATGACTTCATTTGTTCTACTTTGTAATCTCAGTTTTTCGACAATATTTATTCCTGTAATTGCTACATGTGTATCAACACTACCTCTACAGATTATGCACAACATTCTACTTATCTATTTACTCTGCAGTGCAGAGGAAGGAACAGAAAAACGTTGAAGTTAAAAATACAAATCAACACTTCACCTGCCAATATATCCTGCTTGTGCCATCATTCCATTTCTATCATCCATAACTCTTTGAGGTTGATTGTTTACAACTTTTCCATCATCATTTCCTTTCCAAGTTCCATCGTCCTCTTTAAAAGACTGGCTCCTGAAAGATATGTGAAGAATGATATAGTGACATATCCATAATTCCCACATCCCATACATTATGTTTATGTCCAATTCATCCACCCCATCCACACAAGTAACAGGACACCACTCAAGAATCAATAACTGATTCTTCCCATACTCCAAGCTAGGGCCCCATAATATAAACAATGGACCCCTTTGTTTCATCAACATTAGAATCACGCCACTCTCGAGAAATCGATTCTTTAGAATCACGCCACTCATGAGGACCAATCAGAGCTAGACATAAAACCAAGGAGTATCACATTCCTAGCTCCGTCATGTAATGCAACACCGATCGCCAGCAGTGGATGCCTTTCATCAAAGCCGACGCATCCCCAAATATCGATCCAGGCACGTACGCCACCGACACGAAGATGCAGCCGAGGAAAGCAACGCCCGAAGCAAGAGTCGGAGTTCCAAGAGAAGGGCTCATGGAAACTAGCCAGCAGCAGAGAGAGCAGTTCCGTTTGAGACAAGCAGACCCAAAGTCAAGTCGGGGAATTCATTTAAGTCTTGTGACATAAAGATATTTAAGTTTGTAAAATAAAAGTCTTTTTTAAAAACTTAAAATCGAGTTGCGGATATTTAACTGGCGCAGTCGGTAGGATTTCGTTTAAAATTAACACCTATATTTCGGTAATGGTCAGCTTGTGTAATTTCTAATTACTGTGATCACGTAATCCCGGAATCGTTAATATAATTGTGAAATCCGCCAAAGAACCTATGTGCTACGAGCACATACGATTTGCAAAACTAAAATTAAGTGAACTGAAGTAAGCGGAGATAGTGAATCACCAAGGACAGTGAAACACTAAATACAAAATCAAAAAGATACAAGTGAACCAAAATAAAGTTTACAACTACTGAAAACAAAACAAAACCCAATCAACACCAACAACTACAACATGGCGTTACCACCACTATCATTGAGCGAAATCCACTTGAACCAGGCACTGCTGTCGATCCGACAAATACCTGCCTATGACTGTTCATCTGGACAGCTAAGCTCATTTATCAAACGAATCGAATATGTATGCGGATTATATCCAACTGAAGATCTTCGCCAACAAAGGATCCTATTTGGAGCGACCGAGATCCAACTGACAGGAGAGGCACAACGCATATCGCAAATGATACAACCCAACACGTGGCTCGAACTGAAGACGGCGCTGATCAACGAGTTCAAAAATCACACACCATATGAAGAACTCTTACGACAACTATACACCACCAGATTCAACGGCAGTCTTCGTAAGTTTATAGAAGAATTAGAGATAAAAGCATTATTAATAAACAATAAGCTGAACTTAGAAAACATACCAGAAAATAATGTCATTTATAAAAATGCTTTGAACAACACAATTAAAGATGTCATTACTCGAAAACTTCCTGACAGAATGTTCATGACCTTAGCAAGAAAAGATATTACCACATTGTCTAATCTTAAGAAGGCAGCACAAGAAGAAGGATTGTACGAATCTAGTACAACAGATTCAGGTACAAATAAAGATCAATCGAAATCGTCTCAATTAAATCAAAAGAATGTTGGAAACTATTATCCAAATTATAATACTACTAACTATCACAATCAAACTCAGAATTCATCTGGAACAGGTCAGACTAATCGAACAAATCAAAATCAAAATTCCCAAAATCCTGGATTATACAATGAGTTCAAAAATTCCTTGAATCAAGGTAGGGCTCAGAATCCATTCAATCAGCAAATATCTCATAACCAAGCTAGTGGGAGTAGACCCAACCAACCTACTAAAAGAGTGAGGGAGAGCCAGAGTGGCCAAACGAAGATGGACGTAAATTTTCATCAAGCCGCCTCGGAAGAAACCAAGGAGGACCCTATATAAACATTACCATTAATAAAAGAATATTAAGGTGTATCGCTGACTCGGGATCATCGATCAACATCATGAAAGAAAATTTTACAGATTCCGAGATAAAAGACGATAACCTTACGGTCCATACTATCAATGGACCTGTCCGTTTAAATAAAAGTATAATCAGGAATGCGAACAAAACATGTCCGTCCGAACAAAGTTCTACATACATAACTTTTCCGAAAATTATGATATTTTATTAGGAAGAGAATACTTGATGGCAAGTAAAGCCGTCATCGATTACAGAAATGACACTGTAACACTAGGAGCTAGGTCGTACCCAATCATTCAAAGTGGAGATAGCATGAAGGAGGCATTGAAGCCGGCAAGACCGCACAGAAGTGCACTGATCCCTCTACAAAAAGAAGAAGATCGCACCAAAAGTGCCTTGACCCATCTCCAAAGGGAGATCAATACTTCCCAACTCAAGAATGGATGAAATCCTAGACAAACTAGGTAAATGTCAGTATTTCACGACAATCGATTTAGCAAAAGGTTTCCATCAAATACCCATGGAACCTAGCTCAATCCCCAAAACTGCGTTCTCCACTAAACATGGACATTACGAGTTCACTCGTATGCCCTTTGGGCTAACCACTGCCCCCGCTACCTTCCAAAGATGTATGAACAATCTGCTAGAAGAATTAATCTTCAAAGATTGCTTTGTATACTTAGATGACATCATTATATTTTCCATTTCATTGGAAGAACACTTGTTGTCACTAAGGAGAGTATTTGGAAAGTTGAGAGACGCCAAGTTGAAGCTACAAATGGATAAATGTGAATTCATGAAAAGGAAACTGAATTCCTAGGTCATGTAGTCACTACTGAAGGAATAGTACCAAATCCAGGCAAAATCTCTGCCATCGTCAAATTTCCAATACCAGAAACGACTAAACAAATAAAGTCATTCTTAGGTCTGTGCGGGTTCTTCAGGAAATTCATTCCTAATTTTGCAAACATAGCAAAACCCATGACAAACTAAAGAAAGGAGCTGTCATAGACCACAAGGAAGAAAAGTACGTCGAGGCATTTGAGAGACTAAAAGTAATCACCTCAGACCCTATCCTTGCGTTGCCAGACTTTGACAAAATGTTCACGGTAACAACCGACGCTAGTAACATAGCATTGGGAGCGGTTTTGTCACAAGAACACAAACCGATCTGCTACGCTAGCAGAACCCTAAATGAACATGAAATAAACTATTCAGCCATCGAAAAGGAATTATTAGCGATCGTATGGGCAACCAAGTATTTTCGTTCATAACTGTTCGGTAGAACATTCGAGATACAAAGCGATCATAAACCCTTGATTTGGTTGAACAACCTCAAGGAGCCAAATATGAAAATACAAAGGTGGAAAATAAAACTGAATGAGTTTGATTTTAAAATAAAATATCTACCAGGCAAAGAAAATCATGTAGCTGATGCCTTATCAAGGGTAAAGATTAATGAAAATCTCCTTGGAGAAGCTTCCAATATCGTTGGTGCAACTGTACATAGCGCACAGGAAGACAATCTAAATCACATTGCTATCACGGAAAGACCAATTAACTATTACAATCGGCAAATTGAGCTAATAAAAGGCATTGAAGATAAGGTAGAAACAATTGGTTATTTTCACAAGCTAATCATCAAGATCACGTATAAGGAAATGACTAACACCTTAGCGAAGGATATAATAAAGGAATATCTATGCACCAAAAGAGCGCATTATATTTCCATAACGAAATAGATTTTCCTCCATTCAAAAAGCCTATTTAGAAATCATTAATTCTAACAATATAACCAAAGCTATTAAATCAAGCACGAAACTCCTAGATATTCAAAATTACGCTGAATTTAAAGAAACCATATTAAAGAATCATAAAGGCTTACTCCATCCAGGGATAGAAAACCGTCAATTGGTTTAGGGAAAATACTATTACCCGGATTATCAAAAACTAATCAAAACATCATAAACGAATGTCCTACTTGTAATATTGCCAAAACAGAGCATAGAAATACGAAGTTGGCATTCGAAACCACACCGGAAATACTGAACATCAGAGAGAAATACGTCATGGATTTCTATATGGTTGGTAACCAACAGTTCCTATCATGTATTGACGTATACTCGAAGTTTGCTACTCTTGTAGAAGTAAAAAGTCGTGACTGGTTAGAAGCAAAAAGAGCCATCATGAAAGTTTTTAACGAGATGGGCAAACCAATTGAAATCAAAGCCGACAAAGATTCAGCTTTTATGTGCACAGCATTGCAAGCATGGCTGAATGCGGAAAACGTCAAAATAGAGATCACTTCCAGCAAAAATGGAATATCTGACGTAGAAAGATTTCATAAAACAGTAAATGAAAAATTAAGAATAATATCTAGCGAGGATAACCCAGAAGATAGATTCACGAAGTTTGAATTAATTCGTTATACTTATAATCATAAAACCAAACATAATACCACAAATAGGACACCAGCTGATATATTCATTTATGCAGGCTCACCTGATTATGACACCCAACTAAATAAAGTGAATAAAATCACTCAATTAAATAAAACCTCATAGAGTATGAAGTAGATACCCGCTATAAACTGTCACCTCTAGTTAAGTCTAAGGTAACAAATCCTTTCAAAAGGACGGGCGAAATTAGACAGGTAGACGAAAAACATTATGAAGAAAAGAATAGGGGTAGGAAAATAACTCATTATAAATCAAAATTCAAGAAATAGAAGAAATCTAATACAAGCAAATATAACTTCAACACAGTTAAAATCCTCATCTTCCTCATAATTACCATCGTAATGGCACAGGGCCAAAACATAGAAATAAATCCTATAAAATCCCAAAACGGATATATGATATTCAAAACTGGATCGATTAACATACCTATCAATTACCAATACCATTATCTAACTGTTAATGTAACTAAAACCGAAGAACTATACCAAAATTTGTTATTGCAAGCCATTAATTTCAGGACATAATCCAAATAAAATATCTAGTAGACAAATTGCAAAGAGAAATGAACGGGCTAAAAATAACCAAAAGAAATAAAAGAGGCCTAATCAATATAGTAGGAACAGCCTACAAATATCTCTTTGGAACACTAGATCAGGAAGATAAAGTCGATTTGGAACAAAAATAGAAAATTTAGCCAGCCATAGCATTCAAATGAATGAACTACATTTGGTAATAGATGCAGTAAATAGCGGAATAAACGTTATAAACAAACTAAATGAAGAAAAGACAGGAATCAACAAATAGAAATTTTGATATTCAATCTACAACATTTCACAGAATATATCGAAGATATAGAACTAGGTATGCAATTAACTAGGCTCGGTATATTTAATCCAAAATTATTAAAACAAGACTACCTGGAACAAATAAATTCTGAGAAAATACTAAATATAAAAACCTCCACATGGCTAAAATCCGATACCAACGAAATTCTAATAATTTCCAACATTCCCAAAGACATTACAAAAGTACCAATCTATAAAATCGTTCCGTATACAGACGAATTAAATAACATGTTAACAGATATGACATACGACAATTACTAAATAAAAATGAAGAAGTATTTGTTAAAGAAACTAAATTGAAAACCAATGACAATTGTATAAAAGGAATTTTAATGCAAACTCCCACTAAATGTCCATATTCAAAACTTTTCAAAACTTTCAAATAAACTTTATTGAACCCAATATACTAATCACATGGAATCTTCCAAAACAACGCTAAACCAGAATTGTGTAAACCAAGAAATCATAGCGGAAGGAAATACCATTATAAAATCTACAACTGTTCAATCCAATTAAATGAGTTCACAATATCAAACACAATGTTAGATTTTTGCCCAGAATGTTTATGTCAACAAAAACATAACTAAAATAAAACCACTGTCGTATGTCCAAACTAATGAAATAATTATGCAATACACCAAATATAGTAACCTATTACAAATAAGTCTACTAATTTCATTTGTCATAATTATATTAGTACTACTAAGTTATGTAGCTGTTAAATTTAAGAAAACTTCTAAAAGAGTCACGGTTAAATGTATTAACCCTATAATAGAAACAGAAGAGGAACCAGCCTCAGCCACCGCTCTTGACACCCCGTCACTATACCCGAGGGTAATCGCCTAGGGACAGGCTAATAACAAACGTTGGGGGAGTGACATATCCATAATTCCCCACATCCCATACACATTATGTTTATGTCCAATTCATCCACCCCATCCACACAAGTAACAGGACACCACTCAAGAATCAATAACTGATTCTTCCCATACTCAGCTAGGGCCCCATAATATAAACAATGGACCCCTTTGTTTCATCAACATTAGAATCACGCCACTCTCGAGAAATCGATTCTTTAGAATCACGCCACTCATGAGGACCAATCAGAGCTAGACATAAAACAAAATTATCACATTCCTAGCTCCGTCATGTAATGCAACACCGATCGCCAGCAGTGGATGCCTTTCATCAAAGCCGACGCATCCCCAAATATCGATCCAGGCACGTACGCCACCGACACGAAGATGCAGCCGAGGAAAGCAACGCCCGAAGCAAGAGTCGGGAGTTCCAAGAGAAGGGCTCATGGAAACTAGCCAGCAGCAGAGAGAGCAGTTCCGTTTGAGACAAGCAGTCATTTAAGTCTTGTGACATAAAGATATTTAAGTTTGTAAAATAAAAGTCTTTTTTAAAAACTTAAAATCGAGTTGCGGATATTTAACTATATATGTGTTTATTGAATACATACGAAATTTTTGAAATTTAGTCTTACTTTTTGAAATTTTAAAAGTACTTTTGTTATTTCTTTTCAATTTTAGTACCGTTACTTTTTCGTCGCTGTTATAGACTTCACTATAAAAAAATGCACCGCTGCCAAAAATAAATATAACGTTGCCAATGCAAGCAAAATTTATATGTGTATAAAGAAATGTATAATGGTCGTATTCCACCAGACTTTAGTCGAGCTGACTATCAGGTTGTTGGGAAGAGATATAAAAACCTTATGGGAAAAGCAGGAATTGTTAGCTAAAGAAATATGCCGTTCCCAGCTAACTATCAGATTGGTGAGCAGAGATTTGCAGTGAAAATCTTTTTGAGTGATAGAATTGAGTAGGCGGCAAACTATTGTTGTATCTCATGCTATCTCTTGATACTCTTTCTTTTTGCATCCGAATTTTATATCGCTTAAAGCCCATTCCACAGGCCACAATCTATCCATTTCTGTGATGGCCCTTAAGGTTTTGCCATCCCGAAAATGTCTCATTTAGTCCACCATCCACCTGTGTTTTCTATGCGATATTTAGGAGATAGATTTCGAATGCAACAATAAAAAAAGAATTAAAGCCTAGACATATTGGAAATTAAATCATAAAAAAAAAACGATGAGGAACGTTATGAGTCGCAGCTACGGCCGCGACCATACTCGCTCAGTATGGCTCCTCTCTGCCAGAGGGCGCAAGCACTTCACCACGAAGAGTGTGTGAGCGAGACACAGAAAATGAGTAAGCGCGCAGTGGGACATTCGGCTGTTTCAACTTGCTAAACTAATAACTTCTGAACGAATAAAGATATTTTCATGAAACAAACTGAATTTGACAGAAAAACAGACTTATCAAAACAAACCATAATGGTCAATTTTGCTTTAAAAATTTTTTTTTTTAATTTTTTAATCTAATATAATTTAAAAAATAAATAAAAATAAAATTTTAAATTATAAAACTTTGTCTAATTTTTTATTTTTGTAATATAATCTTCCACATTGCAAGTAAAATCTAATAAGCCTGATGTTTATTAGATTATAATTACATAATGCAACACCACATTTCCGCTGTGAACTAAACCGATATTATACCCGATACTCAAAATGAGTTTAGGGGTATATTAGATTTGTGGTGAAAGTGGATGTGTGTAACGTCTAGAAGGAAGCGTTTCCGACCCCATAAAGTATATATATTCTTGATCAGCATCAATAGCCGAGTCGATTGAGCCATGTCTGTCTGTCCGTCCGTCCGTCTGTCCGTCCCTATGAGCGCCTAGTGCTCAAAGACTATAAGAGCTTGAGCAACGACATCTTGTATCTAGACTTCTGTGATATGTAACTGTTACAAGTATATTTCAAAACTTCGCTCCGCCCACTTCCGCCCCCATAAAGAACGAAAATCTGTGGCACCGCCCATTTCAAAGATACGAGAAAACCAAAAACGCCGAATCGTAGAAAATGACTATGTCTCCTAGACTGCTGAATCTGAATCGGATCGTAGCATTATTATAGCCAAAATGAAGAAAACAATTTCATTTTTTCTCGCCCTGTCTCTCTCTAACACACACGTATCATAGCCGGCTTTGCATAGCGCAAAACATTAGCGCCTAGATCTCAGAGACTATAAGAGCTAGAGTAACCAAATTGTTATCCAGATTCCTATAATATCGGACCTTGACGAGTTTGTTTCAAAATTTCGCCCCACCCCCTTCCGCCCCCGCAAAGGACGAAAATCTGTGACAGCCACAGAACTCAGAGACTATTAGACCTGACTGTAGAGCTCTCACTGCTACAAAACTATTTGTAATTTTTCACTGCAGAACTCACTGTTATAAGTGTATTTCTTTTTGCTCAGAAAGCTCACTGCTACAAGTGTGTTTCAAAATTTCGCCCCACCCCCTTCCGCAGCCTTAAACAACGAAAATCTGTGGCAACCACAATTTTGAAGATAGGAGAAAATTAAAAACGCACAATCATAGAGAATGGCCATATCTACCAGATTGCCGAATCTTGCCGAATCCGAATCAGATCAGATTATTATTATAGCTAAAAGTACCAAATCAAGTTGCAGTGGCTACGCAGCGCCCAACGACACCTTCTGACTGGTTTTCTGTCTCTCTCACACCCACTCTTTGTCGTTTAATGTAGCCATACTGACATCTTCAATCACATTTGGCACCAGGCCATACACTTACGGTAGCATCTGACATATTCAGGTTATCAGCCAATAGAAAAACATCTACAGAATGCGATTACCACCGAGGCAATCAATTTTTGTCTTTGTTCGTGCTTAGATTAGAAACAGCACAAGTCCCTCCATCCAATACATCACCTGTACTATTTTTTTTTTAACCGAATACGGTTGCGATTCGGAGCGTATCCTTTGCATCTGGATACGCAATAAAACTACTCAGAACGGGTCAAAATTAATAAGTACAAAAGATAGAATGGATACAAAAATGGAGGAAAAGTTGCAGCTACAATGGCAATGGATGTGCAGCAAGAAATTGGTGAGGAAATATCGACGTGCATTCGGAACTTTAAAAAAGATTCCATAGAAAGAAAGCAAAAGGCCTCTTACTTTCAAGCCAAAATATCGGTAATCGAAAATGCGTGGAATCGTTTCAAAGACTTACGTACAAAATGTAAGAAATACGTTACGATTTTACCGAATGCATTGACAAGCTATCGCAGACATCTAGCGTTCGTGGGGAACGTCAAATCGTCCCTAAAGAAAATCATGAGGAACCTCTAGTAGTTCCTAAAGAAAGCAATCTGATCCAGCAGTCCCCTAAGGCTTACAGCAAACTGCTTTCACTATGTCGCCGACAAAACGCCATAGTAGAGTCCGTAAAACGCAATCTGAAATAACTTTCAGAGGCGGAAGGACGCTCATCAAGTGATTTGATAAAATCACTATGGACTCAAGCACAAGAAGTCCACTTCACCATTCATGAGGAATACGAGGACCCAGTGGAAGGAGGATATGACATGGAAGCCTACCTAAAACTGGAAAGTAAGGTCCAAAGAGCATTGGCAAAATCAGCCACACCAAAAACGGACAACGTGCAGCTTTCACGCATCAGCAACCCGAAGTTTGATGGGGATCAATTAAAATGGACCCAGTTCTTTGACCTGTTCTCATGTATGGTATCTTAAAACCACCGTTATTGGCGAGGCAGAAAGATTGATCCGATCTAAAGGAAGACAATTATAAAACGCGCTGGCAAATTCTAGTTGACGCATACAACAATCCCAGAAATGTTGCAAATACTGTACTGAACCGCTTCCTCAATCATCACACAGTTAATGACGATCCCAAGTCATTAAAAGAGTTGTACATAGCAACCATAGAATCCCTTGCATCACTAAAGGTATTGGGCATCAATATATCTACAGGAAATCCAATATTGATTGTCATTATCAGAAACAAACTGGATGTTACAAATAAGGCCTTGTATGAGCAATCATTGGGAAGCTCAACGGACACTCAGGCGCTGGACACGATGCTTCAGTTCTTAGAGCAAAGAATTCGAGTTCTAGGAACCAGTTAGGAGCCACCAGCATCAAGGAGAGAGCCAAAAGGCACGACATGTGCATCAGCAAACACAGGAGAGCAAGAGCACCCTTATGCACATTCTGCAAGAAAGCAAGCCATTGGCTCTACGGATGCGAAGAATTTCGCTCCAAATGATGGGGATCAGAACGAATAAATTGGGTACAAAAACAAAAAATGTGCGTTAATTGTTTTAGAACGATTCACAAAATAAACGCATGCCCAGGCCGAAACTGCTTCAAGTGCGACAAGACGCACAACACAATGCTACATCTGAAAACAGCATCGGGCGCAGCTACCGAATCAAGAGCACCAACAGTTGGTGCAGCAAGTAACAATAGTTACAATCTACTGGCCACAGCAAAGGTGGCAGGATTTCAGATTCAGGATTCAGAATGGCATCAATGTTTTCACTCAAACTAAAAGACACAACATTACGGATCGAAGGAATTGGAGGTCAATCAAAGACCAGTGCTAATGAAATCCCTTCACAATGGTTTTACGCAAAGAATTGAAGCTTTCGTATTACCACAAATAATAGCGGATCAACCAGCTCAAGAACTCGATTCAGAGAGCTTGAACGTACTAAACAACCTCCCACTGGCAGATCCAAACTTCCATAAGCCAGGCAAAATCGACATGCTAATCGGAGCCGAGCATTACTATTCGTTGCTGCTACCAGATCAACAGCAGCTAAGGATAGGAGGCCCGTTGCTACAAAACACAAAACTGGGATGGATTGTGGCAGGAAAAGTGAAGTCTGCCCACAGTTCCTCACCCATTTGCAACGGGAGTCAACGAGCTCATGGAAAGATTCTAGACTCTGGACAATCTAGAGACGAAAGAAAAACCACGCACTCCAGTAGAAGCAAAGTGCGAAGCTCATTTTATAGAAAACCTTTACGAAGGCGGCTTGTCGTGATTACATCTTGATCATCGGGAACCTCTGTAATTGCATAGAATGGCAGGAAATTTATCAATGTAGAAATTTCAAATGTTGAAATTTGAATTTCATTTAGCGTGAATATGTAGGTTTTTAATGTATCGAAAAGTTCGCGCTGCAGTTCCTGATTCTCCGATCGCAGTTTTTCCACTTATCTCCTGGCACTCGAGCAGGTGCTTCCTGCATTGCTGCTCTAAGTTTTGGTACTCCAGCGTTGTGGGTCAAAAAATCGTCAATAGAGATGCGAGAGGAATTTTCAAAAGCGGCTAAAACTGCACGCTTTTTCTCCGAGCTATTAATGCTTTCTGACACTATCCAACCAAGTTTTGTCTCCTGCAATGTTGGCAATTGGTCTGATAGTCGAATCTGTCCGACGCACATTAAATCGCAGAACAAACCAGAACCTATCAACAGATCGATACGATGGGGCTTGGAAATTAGGATCAGCTAGTTTTAGATTATTCGGCATTGGCCAATCTTTGCGTCTAGGCCGAAGTTAGGCTGCATTTCCGTAATTGAGTTGGTGACAATCGCAGCGAAGGAAGCTCGATAGCTTGCGTCCTGGGATTGTACAACTATATGTACAGACTTGCTCGAAGGTAGAATGGAATCTCCGATACCGGAGATGTTAACATAAGACGAACGATGAACCAACTGCAACTGATTAGCAAGTCTAGATGTTACAAAGTTTGCCTGCGATGCAGAATACAAAATGGTAATGACATGGGATAAGTGCTCCATAACGATCTGTTACATGGACGAGGGCAGTAGGTAGCAACACGTTCTGGCTAGGCTGAGATTTCTGGATCGAGGGGGAGGGCTAGAACATCCGCTTGCTAGAAGCACAGTCGCGGCCTCTTGCTGGATCGATTCCTCGGTCGGTGAAGAGGAAGATGAAGCACCAGTTCCCGATGGAATGTGGAGTAGATTGTGATGTTTGGCCTGGCAAAATCCTGACCTGCACCTTTGCAATTCATAGCCTCTGTTGAGACAGTTCTTTGGTTCTTTGTATCGCTCAAACGCAGAGAGATTTCAGAATGCCTGTAATCTAGATATGTAATGCCGGAGTGAATTGCAATGGTTACATGTGGGGTTAGGATGGTCGTTACTGGAGGTGATAAGGGTGATAGGTTTGTCTTCTCCCACCTGTTGGGAGGCCATGTTTGACCACTGAGGCAATCTTGAGGTCGGCTGGTTCTCCACCCATTTCCCCTTTGTCTCACTTGTCTCTCCTTGTCTCTCCTACGAAGATATTGGAATTTTTCGATGATTGGTATACGATGGTCTTTGTGCACCATTGTCGAGAACATCGAGTGAAATTCTGGCCAATCCATGTAGCTCCCACCGAATCGCGGAAGCTGCAACTCGGGCATTCGAGAACGGCCTATACTATTATAGGCGAAAAACGACGAATTCTCCTCGAGCCGTTGAATTGGCAACATTAACCGTGCGAGCAGCCATCAACTTCCGCGACAGCCTGGACCTGACCTTCACATAAACATTTGAAAAGTCCAGTCGGGCATCATGGGCTAACTGCAGGAAATCCAGCCTTTCGAGGCACGTTTGAGCGGCATCGAAATCCGCGTTCATTCGCTCGATTTGCTCTAAGCGAGCTTGAAGTTCTGCCTCATCTAACTCGGCAAGCTCCTCCTTGGTAAGAAACCGATCCATGCCCTTTAATCTCCATGTGGAGATAATGGTTTGTTATCCCCGATCGGCTGACTAATTATTTCGATTTAAATAAACCCGGCGCAGAGATAAAATTGCGGTATAAACTTTATTGCGCGAGCTCCAAATTGCAAGTATGGCTTGACTGCCCTTTACAATGCCGCTCCAATCGCTAAGCGCAGCTTTCGCTCGGCAGACGTCGGTAGGCAGACGCAAAGCGGAGATAGCGAAGAGCGAGCTTGCAGAGAGCGTTTAGAAAGCAAGCGCAAAGCTTTAACAAACAAATGAATGACATAGACATAGGTAAACGAGGGGGAACGTTGTGAGTTGCTGCTGTGACCGCAACTCTACATTTATACCCGATACATAGTCAGTATGGCTACATTTAAACGACAACAGTGCGTGCGAGAGAGACAGAAAATCAGTCAGAACGTGTCGACGGGCGATGCGTAGCCACTGCAAATTGATTTGTTACTTTTGGCTATAACAATAATCCGATCTGATTCGGATTCGGCAAGATTCGGCAATCTGGTAGATATGGCCATTCTCTATGATTGTGCGTTTTTAATTTTCTCCTATCTTCAAAATTGTGGTTGCCACAGATTTTCGTTGTTTATGGCTGCGGAAGGGGGTGGGGCGAAATTTTGAAACACACTTGTAGCACTGAGCTGTCAACAGTGAGTTCTGCAGTGAAAAATTACAAATAGTTTTGTAGCAGTGAGAGCTCGACAGACAGGTCTAATAGTCTCTGACACCTGTGGATGCTCCAGATTTTCGTCCTTTGCGGGGGTGGAAGGGGGTGAGGCGAAATTTTAATAACAACTCGTCAAGGTCCGATATCACAGGAGTGTGGATACCAAATTTGGTTGCTCTAGCTTTTATAGTCTCTGAGATCTAGGAACTCATATTTAGCAATAGGCAAAGCCGGCTATGATACGTGTGTGTTAGAGAGAGACAGGGCGAGAAAAAATGAAATTGTTTTCTTCATTCTGGCTATAATAATAAAACGATCCAATTCAAATTCTGCAGTCTAATAGATATGGTAATTTTCTACGATTCTGCGTTTTTGGTTTTCTCGTATCTTTAAAATTGTGGATGCCACAGATTTTCGTCCTTTGTGGGGGCGGAAGTGGGCGGGGCGATGTTTTGAAATATACTTGTAACAGTGACATATCACAGAAGGCTAGATACAAAATGTCGTTGCTCTAGCTCTTATAGTCTTTGAGCACTAGGCGCTGATAGGGACGGACAGACGGACGGACGGACGGACGGACGGACGGACGGACGGACAGACAGAGATGGCTCAATCGACTCGGCTATTGATGCTGATCAAGAATATATATACTTTATGGGGTCGGAAACGCTTCCTTCTGGACGTTACACACATCCACTTTCACCACAAATCTAATATACCCCTAAACTCATTTTGAAGTATCGGGTATAAAAACAAAATAAGCGACTAAGGGCCAAGAGGTGCTATTTGGCAAGCAGCTCCCATTTTCCGAGCACCCTTCAGCCCTGGGGGAGTCTTTGGAAACTGCAACGAAAAGATTCCTAGCATTGGAGCGTCGAAGCTCAACAGAAACTTGAAGAGTATATGGACTTCATGGAAGAGTATGAAGGACTAGGACATATGAAATTGTGCCAGCATCGGTGGTTCCTAAAAGCACTACTTCATTCCGCATCATTGTGAACTCAAACCTGAGAGCACCACCATAAAGCTTCGGGTAGTATTCGATGCCTTATGCAATTCAGCAAGCGGGAGATCTTTGAACGACATTCTGCATGCTGGACTCACAGTTCAGAGCGAACTTATTTCCATTCTGCAACGATTTCGAACTCATAAGTACGTATTTACAGTGGAAATAGAATAGATGTACCGACAACTGTGGATGAATCCGGAGGATCAATTTTATCAGATGATAGTCTGGAGAAACAATCCGTCCGAAGAGATCAGGTACTATCTGAAAACAGTCACATATGGGACAACAGCTGCTCCGTTCCTAGCAACGAAGTGTCTGGATCATTTGGCAACACAATACAAAAGACAGACTACGAGTAGGATCATCAACATTAAAAACCGATTTCTACGTTGACGACTGTCTGACTGGAGCATGTCATGTTGTCATGTTCGACAAGAACATACTACCTTGCTACCTTCCGGAGTCAAATTACGCAAGTGGTGCTTAAACAATGAGCAACTTCTCCAAGAAATCCCCAAAGAGGATAGGATCTGCCTATGGACATTAACACGGTTTCAGGATGCTTTTTGAGTGATTCCACCGTTGTATTATACTGTATAAACGCACGTCATCAACATACCATACCTTTGTGGCAAATCGAGAGGGATCACAGCAAACAGACTGGCAGATCACAATCTGTGGTTATATGGGACCATTATTCCTGCACGGATCTCGAGACAAAATGGACGAAGACACTCACCATAGAACCCAGCAATCTTGAGAGAAATGCTACATGTAAACATGGCAATCGCACCTAGCGCACTTGGGGATGAACTATATACATGCAGACATAGCAACTCGTTTTACAAGCTCATCCGAGTTGGTAGACTTGAAAAAGCTCTACTTTCCATACAACGCAAAACATCTGGTTTTGCTACCATGCAATGACCCAATAGTCAAATTTATTTTGCGTGAACTCCATGAGGAGAACATGCATTGTCGTCCCCAAGCATTAAGGGCAACAATACTGGATCATCAATGACAAAACAATGGCTAGGAGCATCATTCACAGCTGTGTTAGATGCACCAAGGATAGACCAAAGCTGATGCACCAGATCATGGGCAATCTTCCAGCACAACGAGTCACACAAAGCACGCCCATTTCTTAATGCAGGCGTCCACTACGTAAAGGACCAATCTCGATCCACCATAAGATCCCGGGCAAAAAGACTAGATAAGGCATTATATCGCCATGTTCTGCTGCTTTTCCACAAAGGCATTGCAAATGGAGCTGGTAAGCGGCCGACCACAGATGCATTCTACAGCCCCCGTCGATTCGTAAGCAAACGTGGGAAGTCTCCAACCATTCATTTGCGACAATGCAACGAACTTCGTGGGTGCAAACAACCAGCTCAAAAGAATTAAAGAATCTATATTCGGCTCAACGGCAATTCTCTGATCATGAATCATTGCAACAAAAAACAAGTCGAATTTAAATTCATTTCCTCCCAGGGCTCCATCGTTTGGCGGCCTCTGGGAAGCAGCGGTAAAATCAGCAAAAAAGCTGCTGATAACAGCCACCAACACAGCCTCTTTGACATTTTGAAGAACTAAACACAGTGATAATCGAAATTGAAGTGGTTTCTCAATTTCTCCGACCCATTACCCAATGTCGTTCGACCCCACGGATACAACAGCACTCACCCCAGGACACTTCTTGATTGGTGAACCATTGACAGCATACCGACGTCAATGTTGATCATCAAGGGGAAAAACATTAAGCGCTGGGAATTGGCATCGCCCCTAAAGCATTCATTCTGGAAACAATGGTCTACGGAATACCTCCAAGAACTGCAAGCTCGGCATAGAAGTGTAAGACCGCTTCACCAAACATTATTACCTGGAAGGACTATTAGTTTTGGTGAAGGAAGACAACCTTCCAGTAATGAAGTGGTCAATGGGTCGCATCATTAAGACATACCCTGGACAGGATAACCACGTAAGAGAAGTTTGATGTTAAAGACAGCATCTGGCGTATACAAGCGCCCGATCACTCTCGTCTAGCGCCAGTATTTCCAGAAGATGGCGTGATAAACGTTCCAACAACGTGATCAATGACACCACGGAAAATTATGAGCCACCCAAAACAGTGAACAAGAATATTGTTACCTACATTAACATCAACA
>CM017779.1:1976760-2064217 GCA_008121275.1 Drosophila lowei
CTGTACTCGTCCTCCTCCGAGCGATCCTGGGCTGGGGTACATATCTCCCAGTCTACTCCAGGGTCGAAATTACAGCAATATTTATAATTTGCCGGGACTCCTGGGCTGGGGTAGTGCTAGGCCGTCGATGGGGTCAGGGGAGGCAATCCCCAGACAGGAGCGACCGAGATGAAAGGGAACAGTACGGGGCGCGGCAGTCAATCCCGCTGAGAGCGTTTAGACAATCGCCGGACAGCACTTACGGGGCCCTGTCGGACTAAGAATTACTACGAGGGTCGGAGATATCGACAGACACCGCCGAGAGGGCTTAGGCAATCGCCGGATAGCGCTCTCGGGATCCCGTCGAACTAAGAACTACTACGGAGGTCTGTGCTATGCGGGGATACCAACAAGTATCACCGAGAGTGTCTAGGCTATCGCCGGATAACACTTACGGGACCTTGTCGGACTAAAAATTACTACGAAGGTCTTTGCTATGCGGGGATACCGACAAATACCACCGCGAGTACCTAGGCTATCGCCGGACAGTACTCACGGGGGCCCCGTCGGACTAAGAATTACTACGAGGGTCGGAGATATCGGCAAGCATCGCCGGGAGAGCTTAGGCAATCGCCGGATAGCGCTCCCGGGATCCTGTCGAACTAAGATCTACTACGAAGGTCTTTGCTATGCGGGGATACCGACAAAAATTACCACCACCATGAGCGCCTAGGCTATCGCCGGACAGCACTTACGGGGCCCTGTCAGACTAAGAATTACTACGAGGGTCGGAGATATCGACAGACACCGCCGAGAGGGCTTAGGCAATCGCCGGATAGCGCTTCCGGGATCCTGTCGAACTAAGAACTACTACGATGGTCTTTGCTATGCGGGAATACCGACCAGTACCACCGTGAGCACCTAGGCTATCGCCGGACAGCACTTACGGGGCCCGGTCGGACTAAAATTACTACGAGGGTCGGGGGTATCGGCAGGCATCGCCGGGAGGGCTTAGGCAATCGCCGGATAGCGCTCTCGGGATCCTGTCGAACTAAGAACTACTACGGGGCTGGAGATATCGACGAGCATCGCCGAAGGTGCCTAGGCAATCACCGGATAGCACTCACGGGACACTGTCGAACTAAGAATTATTACGGGGCCGGAGGTATCGACAAGCGTCGCCGAGGGCACCTAGGCAATCGCCGGATAGTACTCACGGGACACTGTCGAACTAAGAATTGCTACGGGGGTCGGAGATATCGACAAGCATCGCCGAGGGCACCTAGGCAATCGCCGGATAGTACTCACGGGACACTGTCGAACTAAGAATTGCTACGGGGGTCGGAGATATCGACAAGCATCGCCGAGGGTGCCTAGGCAATCGCCGGATAGCACCTACGAGACACTATCGAACTAAGAATTACTACGGGGGTCGGAGATATCGACAAGCATCGCCGAGGGTGCCTAGGCAATCGCCGGATAGCACTCACGGGACACTGTCGAACTAAGAATTGCTACGGGGGTCGGAGACATCGACAAGCGTTGCCGAGGGTGCCTAGGCAATCGCCGGATAGCACTTACGGGACGCTGTCGAACTAAGAATTACTACGGGGGGTCGGAGATATCGCCAAGCATCGCCGAGAGTGCCTAGGCAATCGCCGGATAGCACTCACGGGATGCTGTCGAACTAAAATTACTACGAATACGGGAATACCGACGCATATCGCCGAGAGTACCTAGGCAATCGCCGGATAGCACTCACGGGACACTATCGGGCTAAACATTACTGCGAAAGTCTTTATCATACAGGGCAGGCATCGCCGAGAGGGCTTAGGCAATCGCCGGACAGCGCCTTCGGGACCCTGGGAACTACTGGGGTACTGTGGGGTCACAAACTACTGGAGGGAATCATGCGGGAGGAACGCCAACAGATGTCACCGAGAACGCCTAGGCAATCGCCGGACAGCGGCCTCAGGATCCCGTTGGACTACGAACTACTGGAGGGAACCACGCGGGGCCCCGACGGGCATCCGGGTTGAATACGGATCACCACGTGGGTGCAGACAAAGAGGGAGACTCGGGCAAGAGGCGTGAGGAAGGGCAGAGAAGATGAAGCCCCGGGCATCCCGGTTCCCTAGTGTATGGATTGGGGGTGGTCGGGCTATGTTTTAGTTATATTCGTTATATTTCATTTTATTCTTCTTTGGTTCCCTACCTATCGCACCGCTCAGCAGCCCGTATGCACGCCTTGAGACTCGCTTACCCCTGAACTCCCACGCTCGTGCCTGTCGAAAGCCTCCTCTATCCCGGGTTGCAGCGCCGGTGCAGGATCCCCTCTCCGTAAGCGTAATACCGATGCCGGATCCTTCGCGCACTGCTGATCGCGTTCTCTCGAAGTAGTCCGCCACGTGTGTTCTTTTTCTTTTCGCGAGCCACTCGGTTTTTACCCGTCAACGCGTCCGATTCCTCTGACTGCCTCTGATCTAACTGACTCCCTTTCCACGTTTTCCCAACTTCAGAGCCGGCGTTCTGCTGGCTCTGCCGATCCAGCGTCGGCGTGGGCGGCTAGCGTCGTTATTTCCCCTCTCTTTTCCACTGCTGGGGCGTCGTTGCTGGATTTGGTTGCTGTTCTCAGCGGTCCTCTTCTGCCGCTGCTGCGTTGATGCTGTCGGCTTATCTTGTCAGCGCTTCTCCTCGGCCGCTGCTGCGTCGATGCTGTTGGCTTATCTTGTCAGCGCTTTCCTCTCTGCCGTGGCTGCGTCGGTGCCGGCGGCTCGCTGGATCCCGTTGTTTTCCTCGTCTCTCTTTGGCCGCTGCTGCGTCGTTTGTTGTTGGGTTATCTTGTCAGTGCTTCCCTCTCTGCCTGTTGCTGCGTCGATGCCGGCGGCTCGCTGGATCCCGTTGTTTTCCTCGTCTCTCTTTGGCCGCTGCTGCGTCGTTGTTGTTGGGTCTGGTTCTCGGTGTTTTCCTCGTCTCTCTTTGGCCGCTGCTGCGTCGTTTGTTGTTGGGTCTTGGTTCTGGAAAGCCAGTGGCGTCCGCCGTGATCGCGACTTGCCCCTTTTAAGAAAATAATAAGCTACGTGGGGCTTAGAGACCCCTCGGGCCGTATAATATAAAATTAATAACAAGTGGCCTTCGTGGCCTTCCCCCTCCCCTTAACCTAAAACTGAACCGTCAATGCTTAAACCTAGAAAATAAAAAGTCAAAAATCTTAATTCTAATGAAATAAGTTCGGGTCCCTCCAATGGGAAAATGCCGGCAAGATGATGGGTGGAAAAAAATGTGGGTGGAGCGTACGCTCCCACACACCCTCAACAGTCTTGGGTGCCGAAGAATACTGTGACAGCCCGGCTACGTGTAATTTTTACGCGGTGCAGGTGCCGTCATGGACCTCCAGTCGCCGGACCCCAGTCGGTAGGCTAAGAAAGCGAAGAATACGGTGATGTTGGATAACTCACTCCCTAATACAGTCGCCGCCCTGGCGTGTTGGTCCTATAGCCATCTGGGTCCTCAAATCATTGGGGTCGTCCTGATACACGGCTTTTTTTTTCATCATTTTATTAGTTTGCATTTTCGGCCATCTCGCCATACTATATTAGGCGATCTTCGGAGCCGAAGTCGCGTACTTCCTCATCGGGACGTTGTGGGGTTGTCCGGCGTGGGCGGCAAAGAGGGGGCGGGATGTCAGCTGACCCAGAAATCTGGTGCCCACTGCTGGTTCGCTTGTTTCGCGAAGTCCAGGTTCATGAGGGACCGGAATCGGACCCTCCGTCGTCGCGTTGCTGTCCTGCTCCTTCCCTGGGGATCGCTCGCGTTTGACACGTCACGATTGCGTGTTGCCCAGCACCATCACCGGATTCGTCCTCGTTGCGTACAGCTGGAGGGTGACTACTCGACCTTGACCGGCCAGGAATGGCCCAACATTGGGCGACATAAGCGCGAGCCACTTGGGTCCGCGTGATTGGGCGCCGAGCGGACACCTGCGGTTGCGATACGACCATCGGGCTCCACTTCCAGCTTCGGCGTCGGTCCCCGGGTCCTGTGTTTGTTGGTCGATCCATTGGATGGCTTTGCTCGCTGACCCCAGGGCATCCAGCCCGGTTGTCTAAGGCGACGCCTCTCCGACCCGCCTCAACTGGGCTTGACGGGAGGTGGATGGCCCATCTGGGGTTGACTTCCAGCCGCGAGTCCGCTTGCAGTCGGTTCTTCGGCAGCGCCGGGACTTCAGGCCGCTGGTCTCCGACGGGTGTCCGTCGTTCACCATTTGCCCCTAGGGGCCGAGCTTGTTCCATCTCTTAGACGCTTCATGTCTTCTGTCGATTCTAGGGAGAAAATGCCTGTCGGTTCGAACCTGCCTGTCTAAACTAGAAGTATTAATACCCTCCCCTATCATGTCGTTGCTGTTGTGTTTACATTGGATGTAGTACTTATCTAATCCATAAGGGGATGTATACGTAGCTTACGGTTTCGTGGGTCGCGCCCTTGGACGGGACGAGGACGCTACGGTAACACCGCCAGTGGCCCTTGCGAAGTCGGCAAGTCATTCGGGTCTCTCCAGCGTCGTCGGGTTCTTCTCCATATACCCCTCCAGATAGAGTTTAAGTCAGCTCAACTCGCTGTTTTCGTGGAATGCCTTGTTGAATCTGTCCGTCACACCGTCCATGGAGATAAAATTAGGTTACCTTGCGGCCCGTCTGGCCATAGGCAAATTTGCCGCGAAGCCGTCCAGATGCAGATTGAATGAGCTCCTGTACGACCATCTCAGTAAGTCGTGTCGCCTTCTCGTGAAGAGGCTCTGGTTCATTTCCCTGATCCTGGGGTCATTCCGTCGTACAAGGTTCCTGGCAGCCTTGGTTCTTTGCCTGGCCATCGATGCTACCTGTCGTGACAGCTTTGTACTGTGGCTTCGATTCTGTCCGTGTCCACTGGGATCGAAATGTGGTCCAGGAGCGTTGCATGCCCTGGCGGTGTCTACGTAGTTCGGGGTCAATGCCCTTATATAGCTCTCCAGCGGTAATCCGCCCACTGGTCGTGCACGTTGCATGCCCTCCATGTTTGACTGAAAGTTGGCTCCTTGCAGGTATCCAGCTCTCCAGCTTGTGTCGCCCATGGTCGGCCAAGCATGCCCTCTTCGGTGTCTACGAAGTTGGCGGGGTCAATGCGAGGTATGTAAACGCCCAAGCGTCACGGAGACTGGAATGTTCCTGCTCACATTTCACTACGATTGGCCTGCAATTTTTCGAGAGGGCTGCTCATGATTGTCCGTCCGGTGATAGGGTTAGTCGATAGACCTTCTCAATGTTCTTGTCGACCTGCCGCTTCATCGGCCTTTGGCGAGTTGACAATCCGTTGGGGGTCCGTCTGTACATTCTTTAGGGAAACCTCCATTTCCTCTGGGGCCGTTGGGTCTTCCTCCAGTTGGGGTCGTGGTGTAGACTCGATGCTGGTTTCCTCAGCCTCATTTCTGAAAATGGCTGGTCCGTTGTACCCATTTATATCGATCGTACCTTTTTAGAACCGCCTTCCGTCCACAACGATCTTAGGAGTGTCACTTGTCTGGGCCTTCTGGGTCGTTATATCAGATATATTGCCTCGTGAGGCGTGGTCGGGGCTTGTCAGCCCCATCCTGAAAACGCTACTGGTGCTGGGTGGTCAAGATATATGATTGTACCTTGTTAGGGATACTTACTTCGTTTCAACAACGGATCGTAGGTGCGTCCCTTATAGCCATCTCCGGCGGGACATCATTATCAGATATAGGCGGACGGACTCCCTTCAGATAAACTTTTCGCAGCCTCATCCCTGAAAGCTTCGTTACAGTAGGTACAAGAAATATCATTGTACCTTTTTGGGTTCGAACTTACTTGCTGGGTCAACAACGATCGAAGAAGTAGCACTTATATCCATATGGATCGTCATATCAGATAAACTTTTGTCAGCCCCATCTCTGAAAACAGGCGGGTTCGCACAAGACTTTCGTTGGCACGAGTATCTTGAAAAAACTTACTTCTCATGGGTTCCTCCTATAGCCATCTTGGACATCATATCACATATAGAATCTTCAGATAAACTTTTCTCAGCCTCAGCCCTACCGTGTTTGAACAGTACAGTTGGGTATTCTAAGCACTGGGTCTGGTAAAACTCGAGGTTTGGATGGGTTGTTCTCCTATGGCTATCTGGGAGGAATGATGATCTTTTTTCAGCGCCTTATCTCTGAAAAAAAGTAACCATGTAGGGTACAAGGATGATATGATCGCACCTTTCCCGGATCGCCCGCTGGGTCACATCCACAACGATCTTAAGCATCACTTTCAGGGTCTTCTGGGTCGTTATATCAGATATGCCCTCGTGAGACACACTTTTGTCCTCCTCATCCCTGAAAAGAATCACCCGCGTTTCCTACAAGATATATGATTGTACCTTGCGAAGAGAACTTACTTCGCATCAACAACGATCGAAGAAGTCCGCCAGGCGGATATCCATATATTCCGTCATCCCTCAGATAAACTTTTGTCAGCCTCATCTCTGAAAACAGTACAGTAGGCTCAAGACATCGAAAGGCACCGTCATCTGGTAAAACTTCGATGGTTCTCACGGGTGACCTCCTCCTAGCCAACTTGGACATCATATCACATATAGAATCTTCAGATAAACTTTTTTCTCAGCCTCAGACGAGCGGAAAACAGTCCAGTGGGTACAAGATATATCGATTGTCCGGATGCCGCGGCGACCTTACTTCCAACATCATAACAACGCCGATTCGAATGAACTGCTGAAATGACCTTCCTATATCCATATACCCGGCGTCATCATCAGATAAACTTTTGTCAGCCTCATCTCTGAAAACTCGGTACAGTAGGTACAAAAATCTGATTGGCATGCAGCGGGGTGGATAATCCGCATCCAACGATGATGGCGTTCTGGTTTTATCCATATGGGCGGTCATATCAGATAAACTTTTGTTCAGCCCCATCTCTGAAAACACTACCAAGTAGGTCAGCACAAGACGTATCGAACTCATGCCTACGGGTGATCTTGGTATTCCTTAAGGTTCTCGTAGGTGTCCAGCTCCTATCTGGGTATTGGAGCTCGTATCATCATATAATCGTTATATCAGATAAACTTTTTCAGCCTCATCTCTGAAAAAAGCAGATCGTATCTTCCAAGCACGAAAGTATCTGGTAGGAAGAACTCTTCTCCTTCCGGAACTCGGTCCATGGCTATCTGGGAGGAACGTCCTGAACCATCCTTCTGCCTTATCTCTGAAAAAGTACAGTATGGCTCGCGGCAGTTGTGCTGGGCTGATCATACCTTGTCGACCCTTTCTTCCAACTTTCGATGAAATCCAGCGCATCGTAGTGTCCGTCGAACTTCAGGCCCTTCTGGGACATTATATCAGATATAGCGGCGAAGGAGATTTCTTCCCTTTTCTCGCGAAGTTCCGGCTCCCTCGGGGAAGCGGTGCAGTAGGTAGAAATATGACCATGTCGTTTTAAGGGAACTTACTTCGCATCAACAACGATCGAAGAAGTACCACTTATATCCATATGGGATCGTCATATCAGATAAACTTTTGTCAGCCCCATCTCTGAAAACAGTACAGTAGGCACAAGACATCAAAAGGCACGAGTATCTGGTAAAACTTACTTCTCATGGGTGCCTCCTATAGCCATCTTGGACATCATATCACATATAGAATCTTCAGATAAACTTTTCTCAGCCTCAGCCCTTTTCAGTGGGTATTCTAAGCACGAGTATCTGGTAAAATGCTTACCGCTCATGGATGAAGGCCGATATCTATCTGCGCAGATGTCCATGATCTTTTTTCACCGAGGCCGAATTCGGTGGCGATGGCCTGCAATTCGTCCTTGCGCCGATACAGTCCACTGTACGCCCATATGATCGCACGGTGGTCGAACTTACACATCCACAACGATCTTTCGCGTTTCACTTGTATCACGTATTGACTTCTCCGGTCGTTATTTTCTCAGATATGCCCTGAATACCGGAGTCCTTTGGGTTAGTCATCCCTGAAAAAAGGCAGTAGGCACAAGTTATATGGTTGTACCTTGTGGGGGCGTCCTTGGAGTCTTCGCATCAACAACGGTCGATGGTCGTGGTTGTCGTCCATATTTATCGTCCTATCAGATAAACCCTTGTCAGCCGGTCGATCTCCTGAAAATCGTTGTCAGTAGGCACAAGACATCAAAAGTTGATCCTTGCTGGGCTTACTGTCAATAGTCCTCCTATCGTTGTCCTTGGACATCATATCACATTCGTCCTGGTAAACTTTTTTGGGTTCATCTTGAAAAAGTACAGTGGATCTAAGTCTCGTGTTCTGGCTAAACGCTGACCGATCACTTTGAAGTCTGGGCATTGACTGTCTATCTGGGAGAATGATGATTGGCCTTTGGCGGATTCCGACCTTATCGGCCTCTACCGAAAAAGACTCGCTGTACGCCGCGTAAAATGATCGTACCTTGCAAGCGATTTCTTCACATCCACAACGATCTTGGGGGTATCACTTATAGCCATCTTGGACATCATATCAGATATAGAATCTTCAGATAAACTTTTCTCGGCCTCATCCCTGAAAACAGGGTCGTGGCTATAATAAATACTACCTTCACTTGGAGAACTCACTTCGAATCAATGACGACGATGTTCTGGGTGCTACTTTCGTCCATCTGGGATCACTTTAAGGTTCAGTATCTTCAACAGAAAGTATTTTCTTTAGCTTGAAATTTTATTTCATTTAATTTGACTATTCCGACTATTCCGATATGGACTAAATACAATATTCTGACGTAAAAAGCATCTCCTTAGTCAAGAGCTGAGTAATTGCTTTTCACATCTGATGCTCACAAAGTGGCAGTTATCCAGGAAATCTAGGTGGCAAGGACACGACAAGCTGCAGCAAATTGTTGCAACAGCAACAAAGGAGGAGTCAGATAACGGGACACCGTCGAAAGCCATTTCAGTCAACTTATGCGCTTGTCAAGCTTATATTTACACACAGTTGACCATATTTTATGTCGATTCCGGTTATGAAATTTACAGAGCTGTCAGAAAGAGTTCGGCGACATTTTAGTAAATATTGAAATTTAATCAAGTAAAGTGCAACGCACACAGACGCACAGACACAGACACAGACACATACACATACATACACGTGCATATAGCAGGCCGGGACCGGGACCGGGATGGGACGGAACGGAACGACGGCGATATGAACACGTCCAACCCCAGACACCTGTCACCGTCGTCGCTTGGCATTACGTATACTCGTGCCTCGTACCCGTGCTCGTACGAGGACCAGGATGGTCTTCCTTCTCTGTGCTTCTGTGTGTGTGCGAGGTTGCACAATGGCTGTGCCAGTGTGTGTGTGTGTGTGTGGGTGTGGGTGGGTGTTTGTCGGAGTCAACAATCAATTGAATCGATTTCATTTTACAAATTGCGTTGAATTTTGTGGTGCAGCCACCACCAGCTGCAATTGACGGGGTAGCCAGTGGCAACAATAACGAGCCCTGGGTGGCTTATATCGGCAGGGCATGCAGATGGATGGGGACCGGACCGTCTCGTGTGGACTGATTTTGATGATCAATTGCTACATGCAACAGCTTCTAATTGGAAGTAACCCCCAGCTGCCGAGCCAAGACCCAGATGAATGGAAGAATATCGATTGGGCTTCCCTTTTGTGCATGGCCAGGCCCGGGCTCTGACTAAAAATACCCATTCAATAAACTCAATTTAAAGTGCGAATATTGTTTCCCTGTGCCATCCCATCCCGAAACCCATTTGTCATACATGGAATTGCAATTTAGAGCCAGAGCCAGAGCCAGACCCGGACCCTTGCCCTGCCACATAATGCCCATGCTTAAATCGATTATATACTATTAGGGCAGACGCCTACGCAGTCCGCAATTAATATGCTTTTTGGATTTCCAAATGCCATTCCCATTCCCATTCCCATCTGGGGTTTGGGGCTCTAACGGGGTTTATTTGGGGTTTGAGGGTCTGTGAGTGCCGCGCTGCATCTGCAATTTTGTGTGGCTGTAATTAAAAGTTGTGGCGCCAACTGTGTCCAGGCTTCCGCGCACCCTCCCCCCCACTTATTTTAATTCAAATTGAAGTGGCGTTTGTGTGAGGGGCCAAGTAATTAGAACACACATAGGAGTGGAGTACTGGTACACTCGCAAAGAGGAACTGGAATCGAAGCTCTCCCCCAAGCCAAATTACATTTGGCGAGTCCGATACCGCCGACTCCCACCCGATGAACAATCGGAGATAAGTGCAGGCGGGCAGGCATGAAATATAGCAAATAAAGCACTGGCCTGTGGCACCCCCCCACTGTGGCGGGGGCCTCTCCTCTCCTCTCCATTCAAATAAAATGTCGCCGGCACGCAATGTTTTCATTTAGCTAATAGTCATTAGGCAAGCGACGAGTAACAATTCGAATAATTACAATTCCTTTGTGGCGGCCGTAAAGAGGAACAGGAAGGGGCTGCGATTGGTAGCCGGACCACCTCTGACTGGGGGACGGCTTTGTGGCTCGAAAGGTTTTCCCCTTTTTTTAGAAAATTGATTAAAACTCGCGCTGGGGCAGATAGGGCACGCTTAACCCTGAGTCTCCAGCCCCGAGTCCTGGGCAACTTTGTCGTTTTCCTTTTGGCTGCGGAGCTCTTCAATCCGATTGACACATTAATAAATGTGTTGCCAATGCAACTGACAGTTTTTCCTTCATTCCTCCATTCCATTTTCCGTTTTCCTTCCTTCGGTTTCCTCGAAACAGAGTGTTAAGTGCATTGGAAAGTTCTTGCCCACTTCTTTTTTTTTTTTTATGAACTTTCTTTCATTTTCTTGCACTTTTTCCACGCATGGTCACCATGGGGGAGGCCCCGGGCTGGCCCCCTCCCACCCACCATCCAAAAGCTCAAAGGAACTTGGCAACTCTGCCGCTCTGCCGCTCTGCCGCTCTGCCGCTGTCGTCGTTGTTGCTGAAGGTGTTCATGCGTGCCAAGAAATCAATAGAAAAAGTTTGAAATTACAAAATTGGAAAGAAAACAAATAGTGGGACGTACGAACAAAATAGGCAAACAATCAGACGGACGGTCGGACCCCATTGAGGGGGTGGGCAGAGGGAGGAGGGTAGATATTGAAGGGGGTTTCATTCCCTCTGGATGGGGAGGCGTGGTGCCTGGCCAGCCCCAAAGGCAAACAAATCCTCTGACTCTGACAAATGTTGAAAAGTTTAACTGCAACTTTTATGGATTTTTCCACTTAACCCTCTCCCGCTCCCGCTCCCTCTCCCACTCCCTCTTCTTTTTTTCCTCGTCTGTGTGTACTTTTTCTACTTGTACTTGTGATGGACCTATTTCAGGCTGAGGTAAGCTCAGTCCCGTCCAGGGTCAATCCACAAGAAATTTGTAGAAATGATGGAACGTCAAGGGAGACGTCGAGGGTGGCCTATCGTAGAGTAGATGGATCGGGGCTCGGGCGGGCGTTGCAAGTGTTGCGTATCGAAGGGGTATGTGGACGTAGAGTAGAGTGGGGTTGGTGCCTCGGCTACTTTGAAATGACTTACGCGGTGGATATTATTCGGGGTAATTGGATACTTTATTATAAATATTTTTAGCACTTTCTTAAACTCTTAGATGAATACTACGTCGATGTTCTAGGCCGGGTTCAGCGTAAGTTCTTGGTACGACGTCCGTGCTCGGGGCCGGGTTCTGCGTAAGTTATTTTCTTGTCTTGGTGGGCGTCTATTTATACGCTTACTATTGCTGCGTCAGCGAGACCGAAAGTGCATTTCCGCGTCGGGTCGCATTTCGCCGTTTTGGTGACTTGGCGGGTTTTCCGTTGGCGGGCGACGTGAGCTTTTCGTGGTGCCGTCTTCTCGCGGTTGACGAACCCGGAAGACTGCACCTGATCGGTCGCTGGGCCTGGAGTGGGGAAGTCCGCGTGACCTGGCGTGTTTGGTCAGCGTTTGTGGAGTCGGCGCGTGTCGAGTAGCTAGAGGAGAGGGTGGAGGGGTGTTCGTATGACGAGTAATATATGCATTATTATACGTGGGGAGAGGCGTTGTAGCGAACCCATTTAGGTTCGTTACACCCTCCCCTTCTTCCCCGACGAGTTACGAGGACTCGTTCATCGGGTGTGCGGCGGTGAATCCGGTAGTGTTACGTTGCTTCTCTGGCTGGTGTCCCGGGTTCTGCTGACTCTGCGGTGCCGTGGTCGGGGCGTCGGGTTGATGCCTCATTGGTTTCTTCGTCGATGTCAGCATTCCTGTGTAGGTCAGTGGGCTCGTCGGGCTTGTGGTCGTGGAACTCTCTCAGGTCGTTGATATTTGCGGTCTTCTGTTTCCGGCTTTCGCAATGTTGTAATTTGGCGATGTTTGGCGATGGAAAACTTTTGACCCGGTAGGGGCCGTCGAACTTCGGAGCTAGCTTTGCCGCAAAGCCCTCGGCGGCGTTTGAGAGGTGGTGTTGGCGTAGTAGTACCAACGACCCGATGGCGGGGCGCCATAGTCGCCGGCGGAGGTTGTAATGTCTCCCTTGCTCTTGGCTGGCTCTCCGGATGTTGTTTCGGACGATGGCGAATACTTCTTTTAGCCTCGTCGCTTTGCTGGTGGCCGTCTCTGGTGTACTTCCTGTCCCGGGCGTGACTTCATCGTAAAGGGTGCCGGGGAGTCGGGGTTCTCTTCCTTGCAGTAGGGAAACGGGGCTGAATCCGGTCGTCTCGGAGACGCTGGAGTTGATTGCCAATGTCATCTCGGGTAGGAGTTCGTCCCATGTGTTCTGGTGGTCGTCGACGAACTGGGCGATCATTGTTTTCACAGTTCGATTGGCTCTCTCCGTCGGGTTTTCTTGGGGGCAATACGGGGCGGTGTGTTGTAGCTCCACGCCTGCGGTTCGCAGGAATGTTTTAAACGATCGGCTGGTGAACTGGGTTCCGTTGTCGCACACGAATAGTTTCGGCACGCCGAAGCTGCTCAGTATTCGTTCTCTGAAGGCTCGTTCGAGGTTCGCCGTTGTCGCTTTCTTGAGGGGTACCAGTTCGACCCACTTGGAGAAAGTGTCGAAGAATACCAGTAGGATGGTGTTCCCGTGTTTGGACCGTGGTAATGGTCCGACGAAATCGGCGCACAGGGTGGCGAAGGGTTCTTCGGCTTTGCGCGTGAGCATCCGGCCCACGGCCTTGCGCTGTGTGGCCTTGAACTTCTGGCAGCTTACGCAGCCCTGCACGTACCGTCGTACGTCTCGGTGTAGTCCTGGCCAGTAATATCGTTGCGTTGTCCTCAGGATGGTTTTCCGGACGCCAAGGTGTCCTGCTGTTGGTTCGTCATGGCATTCGCGGAGTACTCTCGTTCGGCCGTTTTAGGCACGCATAGTTTCCACGGTATGTGGTCGTCGTCGTCGGCTCCGTGTCCTAGATAGCGGTATAGCTGCCCGTTTTCGTGCGTGTAGTCCGGGTATTTCTGGGGTTCGTCTTGGACTTGCTGGATCCTTTGTTTAAGCCAGGTGCATGCCGTGTTGTCTCCCTCCTCGATGCGGGAGAGGGTTTCCAATGGTTGTCTTGACAACGCGTCAGCGACTACGTTCTGGTTGCCGGCCCGATAGTGCACGTCGTATTGATATTGCTGCAGTTCGAGCGCCCACCTTGCTACTCTACCGTAAGGGCTCTCGAGGGTATTCAGCCACTTTAGTGCGAGGTGATCGGTTATGACATCGAATCGGTAGCCTTCGAGATAGCATCGCAGTTTTCGGATTGCCCAGATGACGGCGAGGCATTCCTTGTCGGTGGCCGAGTAGTTTCCCTCTGCTTTGTTGAGGCGTCGACTGACATATGCGATGACCCGCTCTTTCCCTTCGATCTCTTGGGTGAGGACTGCGCCCACTCCAAGGTTGCTTGCGTCCGTCTGCAGGGAAAACTTGACGTTAAAGTCTGGGCAGGCGAGTACTGGTGCGGTGGTGAGTAGTGTTTTCAGCTCGTTGAAGGCGTCTTGTTGTTCTTGGCCCCATGTCCATGCTTTCCCTTTCTTCAGCAGCAGTGACATTGGTTGGACCACGGTGGCAAAGTTTGGGACAAATCTTCGGTACCAACCATGCCTACGCACTGTCGTAACTCCTTCAGGTTGGTCGGCGGCCTCAGATCCTTTACGGCTGCGATTTTGTCGGGGTCCGTGTGGATACCTTCTTCGCTGATCATGTGTCCCAGGTATTTTATTCGGCGTTGGAAGAAGGCGCACTTTTCCGTGTTGATCCGTAGGTTTGCCTTGCGTAGTCGTGCGAAAACTTCTTTCACGTTGTTCAGGTGCTCCGTGAAGCTTTTCCCGACGATGACGATGTCGTCGAGATATGCGAATGCGAACGGTTCCATGTCCGCGCCGATAACGGCGTCGAGGGTCCGTTGAAACGTGGCTCCCGCGGAATGTAAACCGAAAGGCATTACTTTCCATTGGTATAGTCCTCTGCCGGGGATCGTGAATGCCGTGGCTTCCCGGCTGTCACGGGCCATCGGTATCTGCCAGTACCCGTTCTTCAGGTCCAGGGTCGTGATGAAGTGGGCATTTCGGAGTCGCTCTAGTATGTAGTTGATCCTGGGTAGCGGGTACGCGTCCGGGATAGAACGCTCGTTTAGCTGCCGAAAATCTACACACATGCGCCACCTCCTGTCCTTTTTGCGGACCAGGACGATTGGCGCGCTGTGGGGCTCCGGGATGGTTCGATTAAGTCCTCTGCTATCAGTTGGTCGACCTGTTCATCGATGATCCGCCGCATGGCTGGATTTTTCGGGTAGTACCGCTGTTTTATGGGTCGGTTGTCCCTCATGACGATGGTGTGTTCTGTTAGGTCCGTCGTCCCTCGGAGGCCTGCGAGTGTTGGCAATTCTTCGTCCAGAAATTCCTGTATTTTCGGCGCGATGTCGGGGGCCATGGGTCGGAGATTCGTTCCGAATCGTCCTCCGGTGGTTCGTCGATTCCTGGGTCGCACGTGTGGTCAGGGGTTCTCGGGGAGGATCGTTGTGTCGAATGCGCTTGGTGGTTCGACTTCGCGAGTGTATTCGCTTATGCTGGCGACGACGGCGGGTGCGATCAGGTGTGGGGTGCTCGTGTGTGTCCTGGGGGGTGCTGGCGCGACGTTGTATTCAGCGTGATGTACGAACGTGCGGGTCTCGACGCTAGCGTTTGACCAACGGCTAGTTTGGGCGATGAAGGTTACCGACATGGCTCCAGGCGTGTTGCTGGGCCGCATGCCGGCGCCGTACGAGGTGTTGCCCGGGAGGCGTTCCATGATGTCGGTGACGATCGATGGTGTGTCGGCTCCAGGTGCGTCGGGGATCCGATGGGTGCCTCGTGTGGCAGTGATCGCCTTTCCCGGTTCCTGCCTGAGAGGACGCGGGGGTAGCGGGTCGGTCGGTGTCGTAGGGGTTGTTTTCGTGTCGAGGGCGTTGTCGACGCGTTCGTGGGCCAGGGTGGCGGTCGGAGGTGGTACCTCGAGCGCCTGGCTGCTGCGTGGCGGTTGTCGTTGCTGGGGCCGGGTTGTCTTCTGGAGGGGCGTCCTGGGTTCCTTTCCCATCGTTGGTGGAACCGCGTCGGTGCCCTCGGGAGACCGGCTCGCTTTCTTCGTTGCTTTGCTTGGTTTTGGGTTTCTCGGAGTGGGCCTGGGGCTAATGTGCCTCGTCGTGGCCGTGGGTTCTGTGTTCCTTGTTCCTTGTGCTCGTGTCTCGTGTCGTGTCGGGGAATTCGTTGGCGGCGGGGTCTCGAGTTCTTGGGTCCGGGGGCGTGTACTTGGCTGGCGGTGATCACCGGCGTGCTCGGGATGGGGCGTTGGCGGCCTTGGAGTTGGAGGCGTGTGGTGCCACATTGTATTGTGGTTTCGATGGCGCACAGGAAATCCATCCCTATGATGGCTTGCTCTAGCATGTCGGGCAGTACCAAGAGTGGCATCTGTACCTCTTGCTCGTCTAGTTTGACGCGCGCTAGCAAGATCTGAGTTATCTCGCGTGCTGAGCCGTCGGCTAGGCGTATCGGGACGCAAGCGTCGCACAGGTCGTTATCGTGGCCGAGTTGGCGGGCGAGGTCGGCGTTGATGAAACTTCAGGACGCCCCGGTGTCGACTGTGGCTTCCGTGCGCCGTCCTCCGATGGTCACTCTCGCCACTATCCGGCCTTCGTGTACTTGTAGCGGGTTTCTTAGTTGGTTGTCTGAGGAAGCGTCGTGCCCGGCTGTTCCCGTGTCAGCTGGGGACGCGAGTCGTTTCCCGACGGGTCCTGGCGGCAACAGCCCACGGTGCGTGTTCCGCGTTTGCCGCATTCCCAACAGAAGAGGATCGATGGGTTGGTGCAGTTGCGAGAGACATGTCCTGCTTCCCCGCAGCGTCGACAGGCTGCGTGCGGGTTGGCGATGGGGTGGTGATCATTCGATGTGTCGCTTCCTGTGCCGGGATGCCGGCTTGGTGCGGCTTCCTTGTGGGTTCCGAGGTGTTCCAGTGGGGTTTTCGGGATTGGGTCCGATTCGCCCCGTTTTCGTTTTGCACTTGTTGTGCCGCTGGCCGTGTGTACCTAGGTGGTTGTCGAGGGGGGATGAGGGTCGCCGGTATGTTTCGCTCCTGGATGCTCTCGAACTCTGTGGCCAACATTGTCAGTTGCGTCAGACTTCTCAGTTCGTGTCTTCGCACGTACAGTTGGTACGCCGGGAGGGTGTTGTCATAGATCCGGCTAAGCTCCTTGGCGTCGTCGTACCCGGCGTGGTGCATGAGCAGCCGGAGCTCGATGACGAAATCTTTGAACGGCTCGCCCACCGCTTGTTTGCGGTCTTTGATCTGGTCTTCCAATTGTTCGAAGTACCGGGGAGGCAGGAAAAAGGTTAGGAATTCCTGGCGGAAATCGGCCCATGAGGCGCTCTGGAGTCGGCTGGTGCGGAACCAACGGTTGGCTCGGTCAGTGAGGAGTTCCGCCATGGCTCGCGGCAGGTAGTTCATGTCTACCCCGTACGAGAGGGCACGCTCTTCCAGCAGTTCGACGAAAGACAGTGGATCGTCTTGCCCGTCGAACTGGATTCCCCACTTCCGGATCCGTTCCGCCATCTGCGCGGCGTGACTGTAGTAATGGCTGTCTGTGGGGCCATTCCCTCCTGTTGTCGGCAAGATTCTTCTTGTGGGCGAAGGCCTTGGCCCTGGAGACGGGGGCCTCGGGAGATCTGCTGCGGTTATCGTGATCGGTTCGGGGTCGATCCTGCCTTCCATGACTCCGGGAACTTGTAGGCTGAGCTTGGGGTCTGTCTTCCGCTTCTCCGTTAGCGCTGAGGTGTCGGGCTGCGGCGATCTTGCTCGTCCTGGGGATCTGGCGTACTGCCGCTCGAGCTCTGCCAACCTGACCCAGGCATCGTGTTCGAGGGGCCCGGCGACTAGTTCGGCGAAATTTCTCCGCAAATCTTCCACGTTACCCTCGCGGCTGAATCCGAATTCCTCCGCGAAGGACTCCAGCTCCTCTCGGCGGCGTTTGTGTATCCAGCCGGTACTCACCCCTGGGTTGGCGACAAAGTCTCCGGGGTAACCCCGCTGGCCTGTTCCTCTGTATGGGATTCCATTGCTCCGATCGTTACTTGAGCTGGCTATTTCGCTGGGCTCGCGCTTTTCCTTCACTAGGGCACTGTGTCGGGCTTCGTGGTTGACGCTTCGAATTTCTTCTCGGGGGTGACGGCGCTGTTTGCGTTTCGCTGACTGCTCGTTGCGCAACTCTGCCGTTGGTATTGTGCGAGGTCGGGGTTTCTTCGTGTTGTATTTTCTTGTACCTCTAGCAGCCGTGGGGTTTTGTTCCACAAGCCCTCGTTGACGTTCCCTTGGGTCCCTGCTCGGGCGCCACTTGTGATGGACCTATTTCAGGCTGAGGTAAGCTCAGTCCCGTCCAGGGTCAATCCACAAGAAATTTGTAGAAATGATGGAACGTCAAGGGAGACGTCGAGGGTGGCCTATCGTAGAGTAGATGGATCGGGGCTCGGGCGGGCGTTGCAAGTGTTGCGTATCGAAGGGGTATGTGGACGTAGAGTAGAGTGGGGTTGGTGCCTCGGCTACTTTGAAATGACTTACGCGGTGGATATTATTCGGGGTAATTGGATACTTTATTATAAATATTTTTAGCACTTTCTTAAACTCTTAGATGAATACTACGTCGATGTTCTAGGCCGGGTTCAGCGTAAGTTCTTGGTACGACGTCCGTGCTCGGGGCCGGGTTCTGCGTAAGTTATTTTCTTGTCTTGGTGGGCGTCTATTTATACGCTTACTATTGCTGCGTCAGCGAGACCGAAAGTGCATTTCCGCGTCGGGTCGCATTTCGCCGTTTTGGTGACTTGGCGGGTTTTCCGTTGGCGGGCGACGTGAGCTTTTCGTGGTGCCGTCTTCTCGCGGTTGACGAACCCGGAAGACTGCACCTGATCGGTCGCTGGGCCTGGAGTGGGGGAAGTCCGCGTGACCTGGCGTGTTTGGTCAGCGTTTGTGGAGTCGGCGCGTGTCGAGTAGCTAGAGGAGAGGGTGGAGGGGGTGTTCGTATGACGAGTAATATATGCATTATTATACGTGGGGAGAGGCGTTGTAGCGAACCCATTTAGGTTCGTTACACCCTCCCCTTTCTTCCCCGACGAGAGTTACGAGGACTCGTTCATCGGGTGTGCGGCGGTGAATCCGGTAGTGTTACGTTGCTTCTCTGGCTGGTGTCCCGGGTTCTGCTGACTCTGCGGTGCCGTGGTCGGGGCGTCGGGTTGATGCCTCATTGGTTTCTTCGTCGATGTCAGCATTCCTGTGTAGGTCAGTGGGCTCGTCGGGCTTGTGGTCGTGGAACTCTCTCAGGTCGTTGATATTTGCGGTCTTCTGTTTCCGGCTTTCGCAATGTTGTAATTTGGCGATGTTTGGCGATGGAAAACTTTTGACCCGGTAGGGGCCGTCGAACTTCGGAGCTAGCTTTGCCGCAAAGCCCTCGGCGGCGTTTGAGAGGTGGTGTTGGCGTAGTAGTACCAACGACCCGATGGCGGGGCGCCATAGTCGCCGGCGGAGGTTGTAATGTCTCCCTTGCTCTTGGCTGGCTCTCCGGATGTTGTTTCGGACGATGGCGAATACTTCTTTTAGCCTCGTCGCTTTGCTGGTGGCCGTCTCTGGTGTACTTCCTGTCCCGGGCGTGACTTCATCGTAAAGGGTGCCGGGGAGTCGGGGTTCTCTTCCTTGCAGTAGGGAAACGGGGCTGAATCCGGTCGTCTCGGAGACGCTGGAGTTGATTGCCAATGTCATCTCGGGTAGGAGTTCGTCCCATGTGTTCTGGTGGTCGTCGACGAGCTGGGCGATCATTGTTTTCACTGTTCGATTGGCTCTCTCCGTCGGGTTTTCTTGGGGGCAATACGGGGCGGTGTGTTGTAGCTCCACGCCTGCGGTTCGCAGGAATGTTTTAAACGATCGGCTGGTGAACTGGGTTCCGTTGTCGCACACGAATAGTTTCGGCACGCCGAAGCTGCTCAGTATTCGTTCTCTGAAGGCTCGTTCGAGGTTCGCCGTTGTCGCTTTCTTGAGGGGTACCAGTTCGACCCACTTGGAGAAAGTGTCGAAGAATACCAGTAGGATGGTGTTCCCGTGTTTGGACCGTGGTAATGGTCCGACGAAATCGGCGCACAGGGTGGCGAAGGGTTCTTCGGCTTTGCGCGTGAGCATCCGGCCCACGGCCTTGCGCTGTGTGGCCTTGAACTTCTGGCAGCTTACGCAGCCCTGCACGTACCGTCGTACGTCTCGGTGTAGTCCTGGCCAGTAATATCGTTGCGTTGTCCTCAGGATGGTTTTCCGGACGCCAAGGTGTCCTGCTGTTGGTTCGTCATGGCATTCGCGGAGTACTCTCGTTCGGCCGTTTTAGGCACGCATAGTTTCCACGGTATGTGGTCGTCGTCGTCGGCTCCGTGTCCTAGATAGCGGTATAGCTGCCCGTTTTCGTGCGTGTAGTCCGGGTATTTCTGGGGTTCGTCTTGGACTTGCTGGATCCTTTGTTTAAGCCAGGTGCATGCCGTGTTGTCTCCCTCCTCGATGCGGGAGAGGGTTTCCAATGGTTGTCTTGACAACGCGTCAGCGACTACGTTCTGGTTGCCGGCCCGATAGTGCACGTCGTATTGATATTGCTGCAGTTCGAGCGCCCACCTTGCTACTCTACCGTAAGGGCTCTCGAGGGTATTCAGCCACTTTAGTGCGAGGTGATCGGTTATGACATCGAATCGGTAGCCTTCGAGATAGCATCGCAGTTTTCGGATTGCCCAGATGACGGCGAGGCATTCCTTGTCGGTGGCCGAGTAGTTTCCCTCTGCTTTGTTGAGGCGTCGACTGACATATGCGATGACCCGCTCTTTCCCTTCGATCTCTTGGGTGAGGACTGCGCCCACTCCAAGGTTGCTTGCGTCCGTCTGCAGGGAAAACTTGACGTTAAAGTCTGGGCAGGCGAGTACTGGTGCGGTGGTGAGTAGTGTTTTCAGCTCGTTGAAGGCGTCTTGTTGTTCTTGGCCCCATGTCCATGCTTTCCCTTTCTTCAGCAGCAGTGACATTGGTTGGACCACGGTGGCAAAGTTTGGGACAAATCTTCGGTACCAACCGGCCATGCCTACGCACTGTCGTAACTCCTTCAGGTTGGTCGGCGGCCTCAGATCCTTTACGGCTGCGATTTTGTCGGGGTCCGTGTGGATACCTTCTTCGCTGATCATGTGTCCCAGGTATTTTATTCGGCGTTGGAAGAAGGCGCACTTTTCCGTGTTGATCCGTAGGTTTGCCATGCGTAGTCGTGCGAAAACTTCTTTCACGTTGTTCAGGTGCTCCGTGAAGCTTTTCCCGACGATGACGATGTCGTCGAGATATGCGAATGCGAACGGTTCCATGTCCGCGCCGATAACGGCGTCGAGGGTCCGTTGAAACGTGGCTCCCGCGGAATGTAAACCGAAAGGCATTACTTTCCATTGGTATAGTCCTCTGCCGGGGATCGTGAATGCCGTGGCTTCCCGGCTGTCACGGGCCATCGGTATCTGCCAGTACCCGTTCTTCAGGTCCAGGGTCGTGATGAAGTGGGCATTTCGGAGTCGCTCTAGTATGTAGTTGATCCTGGGTAGCGGGTACGCGTCCGGGATAGAACGCTCGTTTAGCTGCCGAAAATCTACACACATGCGCCACCTCCCGTCCTTTTGCGGACCAGGACGATTGGCGCGCTGTGGGGGCTCCGGGATGGTTCGATTAAGTCCTCTGCTATCAGTTGGTCGACCTGTTCATCGATGATCCGCCGCATGGCTGGATTTTTCGGGTAGTACCGCTGTTTTATGGGTCGGTTGTCCCTCATGACGATGGTGTGTTCTGTTAGGTCCGTCGTCCCTCGGAGGCCTGCGAGTGTTGGCAATTCTTCGTCCAGAAATTCCTGTATTTTCGGCGCGATGTCGGGGCCATGGGTCGGAGATTCGTTCCGAATCGTCCTCCGGTGGTTCGTCGATTCCTGGGTCGCACGTGTGGTCGGGGTTCTCGGGGAGGATCGTTGTGTCGAATGCGCTTGGTGGTTCGACTTCGCGAGTGTATTCGCTTATGCTGGCGACGACGGCGGGTGCGATCAGGTGTGGGGTGCTCGTGTGTGTCCTGGGGGTGCTGGCGCGACGTTGTATTCAGCGTGATGTACGAACGTGCGGGTCTCGACGCTAGCGTTTGACCAACGGCTAGTTTGGGCGATGAAGGTTACCGACATGGCTCCAGGCGTGTTGCTGGGCCGCATGCCGGCGCCGTACGAGGTGTTGCCCGGGAGGCGTTCCATGATGTCGGTGACGATCGATGGTGTGTCGGCTCCAGGTGCGTCGGGGATCCGATGGGTGCCTCGTGTGGCAGTGATCGCCTTTCCCGGTTCCTGCCTGAGAGGACGCGGGGTAGCGGGTCGGTCGGTGTCGTAGGGGTTGTTTTCGTGTCGAGGGCGTTGTCGACGCGGTCGTGGGCCAGGGTGGCGGTCGGATGTGGTACCTCGAGCGCCTGGCTGCTGCGTGGCGGTTGTCGTTGCTGGGGCCGGGTTGTCTTCTGGAGGGGCGTCCTGGGTTCCTTTCCCATCGTTGGTGGAACCGCGTCGGTGCCCTCGGGAGACCGGCTCGCTTTCTTCGTTGCTTTGCTTGGTTTTGGGTTTCTCGGAGTGGGCCTGGGGCTAATGTGCCTCGTCGGGGCCGTGGGTTCTGTGTTCCTTGTTCCTTGTGCTCGTGTCTCGTGTCGTGTCGGGGAATTCGTTGGCGGCGGGGGTCTCGAGTTCTTGGGTCCGGGGGCGTGTACTTGGCTGGCGGTGATCACCGGCGTGCTCGGGATGGGGCGTTGGGGGCCTTGGAGATGGAGGCGTGTGGTGCCACATTGTATTGTGGTTTCGATGGCGCACAGGAAATCCATCCCTATGATGGCTTGCTCTAGCATGTCGGGCAGTACCAAGAGTGGCATCTGTACCTCTTGCTCGTCTAGTTTGACGCGCGCTAGCAAGATCTGAGTTATCTCGCGTGCTGAGCCGTCGGCTAGGCGTATCGGGACGCAAGCGTCGCACAGGTCGTTATCGTGGCCGAGTTGGCGGGCGAGGTCGGCGTTGATGAAACTTCAGGACGCCCCGGTGTCGACTGTGGCTTCCGTGCGCCGTCCTCCGATGGTCACTCTCGCCACTATCCGGCCTTCGTGTACTTGTAGCGGGTTTCTTAGTTGGTTGTCTGAGGAAGCGTCGTGCCCGGCTGTTCCCGTGTCAGCTGGGGACGCGAGTCGTTTCCCGACGGGTCCTGGCGGCAACAGCCCACGGTGCGTGTTCCGCGTTTGCCGCATTCCCAACAGAAGAGGATCGATGGGTTGGTGCAGTTGCGAGAGACATGTCCTGCTTCCCCGCAGCGTCGACAGGCTGCGTGCGGGTTGGCGATGGGGGTGGTGATCATTCGATGTGTCGCTTCCTGTGCCGGGATGCCGGCTTGGTGCGGCTTCCTTGTGGGTTCCGAGGTGTTCCAGTGGGGTTTTCGGGATTGGGTCCGATTCGCCCCGTTTTCGTTTTGCACTTGTTGTGCCGCTGGCCGTGTGTACCTAGGTGGTTGTCGAGGGGATGAGGGTCGCCGGTATGTTTCGCTCCTGGATGCTCTCGAACTCTGTGGCCAACATTGTCAGTTGCGTCAGACTTCTCAGTTCGTGTCTTCGCACGTACAGTTGGTACGCCGGGAGGGTGTTGTCATAGATCCGGCTAAGCTCCTTGGCGTCGTCGTACCCGGCGTGGTGCATGAGCAGCCGGAGCTCGATGACGAAATCTTTGAACGGCTCGCCCACCGCTTGTTTGCGGTCTTTGATCTGGTCTTCCAATTGTTCGAAGTACCGGGGAGGCAGGAAAAAGGTTAGGAATTCCTGGCGGAAATCGGCCCATGAGGCGCTCTGGAGTCGGCTGGTGCGGAACCAACGGTTGGCTCGGTCAGTGAGGAGTTCCGCCATGGCTCGCGGCAGGTAGTTCATGTCTACCCCCCGTACGAGAGGGCACGCTCTTCCAGCAGTTCGACGAAAGACAGTGGATCGTCTTGCCCGTCGAACTGGATTCCCCCACTTCCGGATCCGTTCCGCCATCTGCGCGGCGTGACTGTAGTAATGGCTGTCTGTGGGGCCATTCCCTCCTGTTGTCGGCAAGATTCTTCTTGTGGGCGAAGGCCTTGGCCCTGGAGACGGGGCCTCGGGAGATCTGCTGCGGTTATCGTGATCGGTTCGGGGTCGATCCTGCCTTCCATGACTCCGGGAACTTGTAGGCTGAGTTTGGGGTCTGTCTTCCGCTTCTCCGTTAGCGCTGAGGTGTCGGGCTGCGGCGATCTTGCTCGTCCTGAGGATCTGGCGTACTGCCGCTCGAGCTCTGCCAACCTGACCCAGGCATCGTGTTCGAGGGGCCCGGCGACTAGTTCGGCGAAATTTCTCCGCAAATCTTCCACGTTACCCTCGCGGCTGAATCCGAATTCCTCCGCGAAGGACTCCAGCTCCTCTCGGCGGCGTTTGTGTATCCAGCCGGTACTCACCCCTGGGTTGGCGACAAAGTCTCCGGGGTAATACCCGCTGGCCTGTTCCTCTGTATGGGATTCCATTGCTCCGATCGTTACTTGAGCTGGCTATTTCGCTGGGCTTGCGCTTTTCCTTCACTAGGGCACTGTGTCGGGCTTCGTGGTTGACGCTTCGAATTTCTTCTCGGGGGTGACGGCGCTGTTTGCGTTTCGCTGACTGCTCGTTGCGCAACTCTGCCGTTGGTATTGTGCGAGGTCGGGGTTTCTTCGTGTTGTATTTTCTTGTACCTCTAGCAGCCGTGGGGTTTTGTTCCACAAGCCCTCGTTGACGTTCCCTTGGGTCCCTGCTCGGGCGCCACTTGTGATGGACCTATTTCAGGCTGAGGTAAGCTCAGTCCCGTCCAGGGGTCAATCCACAAGAAATTTGTAGAAATGATGGAACGTCAAGGGGACGTCGAGGGTGGCCTATCGTAGAGTAGATGGATCGGGGCTCGGGCGGGCGTTGCAAGTGTTGCGTATCGAAGGGGTATGTGGACGTAGAGTAGAGTGGGGTTGGTGCCTCGGCTACTTTGAAATGACTTACGCGGTGGATATTATTCGGGGTAATTGGATACTTTATTATAAATATTTTTAGCACTTTCTTAAACTCTTAGATGAATACTACGTCGATGTTCTAGGCCGGGTTCAGCGTAAGTTCTTGGTACGACGTCCGTGCTCGGGGCCGGGTTCTGCGTAAGTTATTTTCTTGTCTTGGTGGGCGTCTATTTATACGCTTACTATTGCTGCGTCAGCGAGACCGAAAGTGCATTTCCGCGTCGGGTCGCATTTCGCCGTTTTGGTGACTTGGCGGGTTTTCCGTTGGCGGGCGACGTGAGCTTTTCGTGGTGCCGTCTTCTCGCGGTTGACGAACCCGGAAGACTGCACCTGATCGGTCGCTGGGCCTGGAGTGGGGAAGTCCGCGTGACCTGGCGTGTTTGGTCAGCGTTTGTGGAGTCGGCGCGTGTCGAGGGTGGAGGGTGGAGGGGGTGTTCGTATGACGAGTAATATATGCATTATTATACGTGGGGAGAGGCGTTGTAGCGAACCCATTTAGGTTCGTTACACCCTCCCCTTTCTTCCCCGAGTTACGAGGACTCGTTCATCGGGTGTGCGGCGGTGAATCCGCTAGTGTTACGTTGCTTCTCTGGCTGGTGTCCCGGGTTCTGCTGACTCTGCGGTGCCGTGGTCGGGGCGTCGGGTTGATGCCTCATTAGTTTCTTCGTCGATGTCAGCATTCCTGTGTAGGTCAGTGGGCTCGTCGGGCTTGTGGTCGTGGAACTCTCTCAGGTCGTTGATATTTGCGGTCTTCTGTTTCCGGCTTTCGCAATGTTGTAATTTGGCGATGTTTGGCGACGGAAAACTTTTGACCCGGTAGGGGCCGTCGAACTTCGGAGCTAACTTTGCCGCGAAGCCCTCGGCGGCGTTTGAGAGGTGGTGTTGGCGTAGTAGTACCAATGATCCAATGGCGGGGCGCCATAGTCGCCGGCGGAGGTTGTAATGTCTCCCTTGCTCTTGGCTGGCTCGCTGGATGTTGTTCTGGACGATGGCGAATATTTCCTTCAGCCTCGTCGCTTTGCTGGTGGCCGTCTCTGGTGTACTTCCTGTCCCGGGCGTGACTTCATCGTAAAGGGTGCCGGGGAGTCGGGGTTCTCTTCCTTGCAGTAGGAAGGCGGGGCTGAATCCGGTCGTCTCGGAGACGCTGGAGTTGATTGCCAATGTCATCTCGGGTAGGAGTTCGTCCCATGTGTTCTGGTGGTCGTCGACGAACTGGGCGATCATTGTTTTCACAGTTCGATTGGCTCTCTCCGTCGGGTTTTCTTGGGGGCAATACGGGGCGGTGTGTTGTAGCTCCACGCCTGCGGTTCGCAGGAATGTTTTAAACGATCGGCTGGTGAACTGGGTTCCGTTGTCGCACACGAATAGTTTTGGCACGCCGAAGCTGCTCAGTATTCGTTCTCTGAAGGCTCGTTCGAGGTTCGCTGTTGTCGCTTTCTTGAGGGGTACCAGTTCGACCCACTTGGAGAAAGTGTCGAAGAATACCAGTAGGATGGTGTTCCCGTGTTTGGACCGTGGTAATGGTCCGACGAAATCGGCGCACAGGGTGGCGAAGGGTTCTTCGGCTTTGCGTGTGAGCATCCTGCCCACGGCCTTGCGCTGTGTGGCCTTGAACTTCTGGCAGCTTACGCAGCCCTGCACGTACCGTCGTACGTCTCGGTGTAGTCCTGGCCAGTAATATCGTTGCGTTGTCCTCAGGATGGTTTTCCGGACGCCAAGGTGTCCTGCTGTTGGTTCGTCATGGCATTCGCGGAGTACTCTCGTTCGGCCGTTTTTAGGCACGCATAGTTTCCACGGTATGTGCGGTATAGCTGCCCGTTTTCGTGCGTGTAGTCCGGGTATTTCTGGGGTTCGTCTTGGACTTGCTGGATCCTTTGTTTAAGCCAGGTGCATGCCGTGTTGTCTCCCTCCTCGATGCGGGAGAGGGTTTCCAATGGTTGTCTTGACAACGCGTCAGCGACTACGTTCTGGTTGCCGGCCCGATAGTGCACGTCGTATTGATATTGCTGCAGTTCGAGCGCCCACCTTGCTACTCTACCGTAAGGGCTCTCGAGGGTATTCAGCCACTTTAGGGCGAGGTGATCGGTTATGACATCGAATCGGTAGCCTTCGAGATAGCATCGCAGTTTTCGGATTGCCCAGATGACGGCGAGGCATTCCTTGTCGGTGGCCGAGTAGTTTCCCTCTGCTTTGTTGAGGCGTCGACTGACATATGCGATGACCCGCTCTTTCCCTTCGATCTCTTGGGTGAGGACTGCGCCCACTCCAAGGTTGCTTGCGTCCGTCTGCAGGGAAAACTTGACGTTAAAGTCTGGGCAGGCGAGTACTGGTGCGGTGGTGAGTAGTGTTTTCAGCTCGTTGAAGGCGTCTTGTTGTTCTTGGCCCCATGTCCATGCTTTCCCTTTCTTCAGCAGCAGTGACATTGGTTGGACCACGGTGGCAAAGTTTGGGACAAATCTTCGGTACCAACCGGCCATGCCTACGCACTGTCGTAACTCCTTCTGGTTGGTCGGCGGCCTCAGATCCTTTACGGCTGCGATTTTGTCGGGGTCCGTGTGGATACCTTCTTCGCTGATCATGTGTCCCAGGTATTTTATTCGGCGTTGGAAGAAGGCGCACTTTTCCGTGTTGATCCGTAGGTTTGCCATGCGTAGTCGTGCGAAAACTTCTTTCACGTTGTTCAGGTGCTCCGTGAAGCTTTTCCCGACGATGACGATGTCGTCGAGATATGCGAATGCGAACGGTTCCATGTCCGCGCCGATAACGGCGTCGAGGGTCCGTTGAAACGTGGCTCCCGCGGAATGTAAACCGAAAGGCATTACTTTCCATTGGTATAGTCCTCTGCCGGGGATCGTGAATGCCGTGGCTTCCCGGCTGTCACGGGCCATCGGTATCTGCCAGTACCCGTTCTTCAGGTCCAGGGTCGTGATGAAGTGGGCATTTCGGAGTCGCTCTAGTATGTAGTTGATCCTGGGTAGCGGGTACGCGTCCGGGATAGAACGCTCGTTTAGCTGCCGAAAATCTACACACATGCGCCACCTCCCGTCCTTTTTGCGGACCAGGACGATTGGCGCGCTGTGGGGCTCCGGGATGGTTCGATTAAGTCCTCTGCTATCAGTTGGTCGACCTGTTCATCGATGATCCGCCGCATGGCTGGATTTTTCGGGTAGTACCGCTGTTTTATGGGTCGGTTGTCGACGATGGTGTGTTCTGTTAGGTCCGTCGTCCCTCGGAGGCCTGCGAGTGTTGGCAATTCTTCGTCCAGAAATTCCTGTATTTTCGGCGCGATGTCGGGGGGCCATGGGTCGGAGATTCGTTCCGAATCGTCCTCCGGTGGTTCGTCGATTCCTGGGTCGCACGTGTGGTCGGGGTTCTCGGGGAGGATCGTTGTGTCGAATGCGCTTGGTGGTTCGACTTCGCGAGTGTCTTCGCTTATGCTGGCGACGACGGCGGGTGCGATCAGGTGTGGGGTGCTCGTGTGTGTCCTGGGGGGTGCTTGCGCGACGTTGTATTCAGCGTGATGTACGAACGTGTGGGTCTCGACGCTAGCTTTTGACCAACGGCTAGTTTGGGCGATGAAGGTTACCGACATGGCTCCAGGCGTGTTGCTGGGCCGCATGCCGGCGCCGTACGAGGTGTTGCCCGGGAGGCGTTCCATGATGTCGGTGACGATCGATGGTGTGTCGGCTCCAGGTGCGTCGGGGATCCGATGGGTGCCTCGTGTGGCAGTGATCGCCTTTCCCGGTTCCTGCCTGAGAGGACGCGGGGTAGCGGGTCGGTCGGTGTCGTAGGGGTTGTTTTCGTGTCGAGGGCGTTGTCGACGCGTTCGTGGGCCAGGGTGGCGGTTGGAGGTGGTACCTCGAGCGCCTGGCTGCTGCGTGGCGGTTGTCGTTGCTGGGGCCGGGTTGTCTTCTGGAGGGGCGTCCTGGGTTCCTTTCCCATCGTTGGTGGAACCGCGTCGGTGCCCTCGGGAGACCGGCTCGCTTTCTTCGTTGCTTTGCTTGGTTTTGGGTTTCTCAGGTGGGCCTGGGGCTAATGTGCCTCGTCGGGGCCGTGGGTTCTGTGTTCCTTGTTCCTTGTGCTCGTGTCTCGTGTCGTGTCGGGGAATTCGTTGGCGGCGGGGTCTCGAGTTCTTGGGTCCGGGGGCGTGTACTTGGCTGGCGGTGATCACCGGCGTGCTCGGGATGGGGCGTTGGGGGCCTTGGAGATGGAGGCGTGTGGTGCCACATTGTATTGTGGTTTCGATGGCGCACAGGAAATCCATCCCTATGATGGCTTGCTCTAGCATGTCGGGCAATACCAAGAGTGGCATCTGTACCTCTTGCTCGTCTAGTTTGACGCGCGCTAGCAAGATCTGAGTTATCTCGCGTGCTGAGCCGTCGGCTAGGCGTATCGGGACGCAAGCGTCGCACAGGTCGTTATCGTGGCCGAGTTGGCGGGCGAGGTCGGCGTTGATGAAACTTCGACGCCCCGGTGTCGACTGTGGCTTCCGTGCACCGTCCTCCGATGGTCACTCTCGCCACTATCCGGCCTTCGTGTACTTGTAGCGGGTTTCTTAGTTGGTTGTCTGAGGAAGCGTCGTGCCCGGCTGTTCCCGTGTCAGCTGGGGACGCGAGTCGTTCCCGACGGGTCCTGGCGGCAATAGCCCGCGGTGCGTGTTCCGCGTTTGCCGCATTCCCAACAGAAGAGGATCGATGGGTTGGTGCAGTTGCGAGAGACATGTCCTGCTTCCCGCAGCGTCGACAGGCTGCGTGCGGGTTGGCGATGGGGGTGGTGATCATTCGATGTGTCGCTTCCTGTGCCGGGATGCCGGCTTGGTGCGGCTTCCTTTGTGGGTTCCGAGGTGTTCCAGTGGGGTTTTCGGGATTGGGTCCGATTCGCCCCGTTTTCGTTTTGCACTTGTTGTGCCGCTGGCCGTGTGTACCTAGGTGGTTGTCGAGGGGGATGAGGGTCGCCGGTATGTTTCGCTCCTGGATGCTCTCGAACTCTGTGGCCAACATTGTCAGTTGCGTCAGACTTCTCAGTTCGTGTCTTCGCACGTACAGTTGGTACGCCGGGAGGGTGTTGTCATAGATCCGGCTAAGCTCCTTGGCGTCGTCGTACCCGGCGTGGTGCATGAGCAGCCGGAGCTCGATGACGAAATCTTTGAACGGCTCGCCCACCGCTTGTTTGCGGTCTTTGATCTGGTCTTCCAATTGTTCGAAGTACCGGGGAGGCAGGAAAAAGGTTAGGAATTCCTGGCGGAAATCGGCCCATGAGGCGCTCTGGAGTCGGCTGGTGCGGAACCAACGGTTGGCTCGGTCAGTGAGGAGTTCCGCCATGGTTCGCGGCAGGTAGTTCATGTCTACCCCGTACGAGAGGGCACGCTCTTCCAGCAGTTCGACGAAAGACAGTGGATCGTCTTGCCCGTTGAACTGGATTCCCCACTTCCGGATCCGTTCCGCCATCTGCGCGGCGTGACTGTAGTAATGGCTGTCTGTGGGGCCATTCCCTCCTGTTGTCGGCAAGATTATTCTTGTGGGCGAAGGCCTTGGCCCTGGAGACGGGGCCTCGGGAGATCTGCTGCGGTTATCGTGATCGGTTCGGGGTCGATCCTGCCTTCCATGACTCCGGGAACTTGTAGGCTGAGCTTGGGGTCTGTCTTCCGCTTCTCCGTTAGCGCTGAGGTGTCGGGCTGCGGCGATCTTGCTCGTCCTGGGGATCTGGCGTACTGCCGCTCGAGCTCTGCCAACCTGACCCAGGCATCGTGTTCGAGGGGCCCGGCGACTAGTTCGGCGAAATTTCTCCGCAAATCTTCCACGTTACCCTCGCGGCTGAATCCGAATTCCTCCGCGAAGGACTCCAGCTCCTCTCGGCGGCGTTTGTGTATCCAGCCGGTACTCACCCCTGGGTTGGCGACAAAGTCTCCGGGGTAACCCCCGCTGGCCTGTTCCTCTGTATGGGATTCCATTGCTCCGATCGTTACTTGAGCTGGCTATTTCGCTGGGCTCGCGCTTTTCCTTCACTAGGGCACTGTGTCGGGCTTCGTGGTTGACGCTTCGAATTTCTTCTCGGGGGGTGACGGCGCTGTTTGCGTTTCGCTGACTGCTCGTTGCGCAACTCTGCCGTTGGTATTGTGCGAGGTCGGGGTTTCTTCGTGCTGTATTTTCTTGTACCTCTAGCAGCCGTGGGGTTTTGTTCCACAAGCCCTCGTTGACGTTCCCTTGGGTCCCTGCTCGGGCGCCACTTGTGATGGACCTATTTCAGGCTGAGGTAAGCTCAGTCCCGTCCAGGGGTCAATCCACAAGAAATTTGTAGAAATGATGGAACGTCAAGGGAGACGTCGAGGGTGGCCTATCGTAGAGTAGATGGATCAGGGCTCGGGCGGGCGTTGCAAGTGTTGCGTATCGAAGGGGGTATGTGGACGTAGAGTAGTAGAGTGGGGTTGGTGCCTCGGCTACTTTGAAATGACTTACGCGGTGGATATTATTCGGGGTAATTGGATACTTTATTATAAATACTTTTAGCACTTTCTTAAACTCTTAGATGAATACTACGTCGATGTTCTAGGCCGGGTTCAGCGTAAGTTCTTGGTACGACGTCCGTGCTCGGGGCCGGGTTCTGCGTAAGTTATTTTCTTGTCTTGGTGGGCGTCTATTTATACGCTTACTATTGCTGCGTCAGCGAGACCGAAAGTGCATTTCCGCGTCGGGTCGCATTTCGACGTTTTGGTGACTTGGCGGGTTTTCCGTTGGCGCGACGTGAGCTTTTCGTGGTGCCGTCTTCTCGCGGTTGACGAACCCGGAAGACTGCACCTGATCGGTCGCTGGGCCTGGAGTGGGGGAAGTCCGCGTGACCCGGTGTGTTTGGTCAGCGTTTGTGGAGTCGGCGCGTGTCGAGTAGCTAGAGGAGAGGGTGGAGGGGTGTTCGTATGACGAGTAATATATTATTTTATTATTATACGTGGGGAGGCGCGTTGATAAGCCGACCCATTTAGGTTCGTTACAGCGGAAATAAGTTTTCCGCCAGCGGAGATAAGTTGTTCGCCAGCGGAGATTAGTTGTCCGCCAGCTGAGATAAGTTGTCCGCCAGCGGATATAAATTTCCGCCAGCGGAGATAAATTGTCCGCCAGTGGAGATAAATTGTCTGCCAGCGGACACAAGATGTCCGCCAGTGGATATAAATTTCCCGCCAGCGGAGATAAATTGTCCGACACGGGAGACAAGATGTCCGCCAGCAGAGATAAGTTTTCCGCCAGAGGAGACAAGATGTCCGCCAGTGGAGATGAGTTTTCCGCCAGCGGAGATAAGTTGTTCGCCAGCGGAGATAAGTTTTCCGCCAGCGGAGATAAGTTGTTCGCCAGCGGAGATAAAGTGTCCGCCAGCGGAGATAAGTTTTCCGCCAGCGGAGATAAGTTGTCCGCCAGCGGAGATAAGTTGTCCGCCAGCGGAGATAAGTTTTCCGCCAGCGGAGATAAGTTGTTCGCCAGCGGAGATAAGTTGTCCGCCAGCGGAGATAAGTTGTCCGCCAGCGGAGATAAGTTGTCCGCCAGCGGAGATAAATTGTCCGCCAGCGGAGATAAATTGTCCGCCAGCGGAGATAAGATTTCCGCCAGCGGATATAAATTTTCCGCCAGCGGAGATAAGTTGTCCGCCAGCGGAGATGTCCGCCAAGATAAATTGTCCGCCAGCCAGAGGAGATAAGTTTTCCGCCAGCGGAGATAAGTTGTCCGCCAGCGGAGATAAGTTGTCCGCCAGCGGAGATAAGTTGTCCGCCAGCGGAGATAAGTTGTCCGCCAGCGGAGATAAGTTGTCCGCCAGCGGAGATAAGTTTCCGCCAGCGGAGATAAATTTTCCGCCAGCGGAGATAAGTTGTCCGCCAGCGGAGATAAGTTGTCCGCCAGCGGAGATAAGTTGTCCGCCAGCGGAGATAAGTTGTCCGCCAGCGGAGATAAATTGTCTGCCAGCGGAGACAAGATGTCCGCCAGCGGAGATAAGTTGTCCGCCAGCGGAGATAAGTTGTCCGCCAGCGGAGATAAGTTGTCCGCCAGCGGAGATAAATTTTCCGCCAGCGGAGATAAGTTGTCCGCCAGCGGAGATAAGTTGTCCGCCAGCGGAGATAAGTTGTTCGCCAGCGGAGATAAGTTGTCCGCCAGCGGAGATAAATTTTCCGCCAGCGGAGATAAGTTGTCCGCCAGCGGAGATAAATTTTCCGCCAGCGGAGATAAATTGTCCGCCAGCGGAGATAAGTTGTCCGCCAGCGGAGATAAGTTGTTCGCCAGCGGAGATAAGTTTTTCGCCAGCGGAGCGGATAAATTTCCGCCAGCGGAGATAAATTGTCCGCCAGCGGAGATAAGATGTCCGCCAGCGGAGATAAGTTGTCCGCCAGCCGCCAGCGGAGATAAGTTTTCCGCCAGCGGAGATAAGTTGTCCGCCAGCGGAGATAAATTGTCCGCCAGCGGAGATAAGTTGTCCGCCAGCGGAGATAAGTTTTCCGCCAGCGGAGATAAGTTGTCCGCCAGCGGAGATAAGTTTTCCGCCAGCGGAGATAAATTGTCCGCCAGCGGAGATAAGTTGTCCGCCAGCGGAGATAAGTTGTCCGCCAGCGGAGATAAATTGTCTGCCAGCGGAGATAAATTGTTTGCCAGCGGAGATAAGTTGTCCGCCAGCGGAGATAAATTTCCCGCCAGCGGAGATAAATTGTCCGCCAGCGGAGATAAGTTGTCCGCCAGCGGAGATAAGTTGTCCGCCAGCGGATATAAATTTCCGCCAGCGGAGATAAGTTGTCCGCCAGCGGAGATAAATTTTCCGCCAGCGGAGATAAGTTGTTCCGCCAGCGGAGATAAGTTTTCCGCCAGCGGAGATAAGTTTTCCGCCAGCGGAGATAAGATTTCCGCCAGCGGAGATAAGTTTTCCGCCAGCGGAGATAAGTTGTCCGCCAGCGGAGATAAGTTGTCCGCCAGCGGAGATAAGTTGTCCGCCAGCGGAGATAAGTTGTCCGCCAGCGGAGATAAATTGTCCGCCAGCGGAGATAAATTGTCCGCCAGCGGAGATAAATTGTCCGCCAGCGGAGATAAGTTGTCCGCCAGCGGAGATAAGTTGTCCGCCAGCGGAGATAAATTGTCCGCCAGCGGAGATAAATTGTCCGCCAGCGGAGATAAGTTGTCCGCCAGCGGAGATAAGTTGTCCGCCAGCGGAGATAAGTTGTCCGCCAGCGGAGATAAGTTGTTCCGCCAGCGGAGATAAATTGTCCGCCAGCGGAGATAAGTTGTCCGCCAGCGGAGATAAGTTGTCCGCCAGCGGAGATAAATTGTCCGCCAGCGGAGATAAGTTGTCCGCCAGCGGAGATAAGTTGTCCGCCAGCGGAGATAAATTTTCCGCCAGCGGAGATAAGTTGTCCGCCAGCGGAGATAAGTTGTCCGCCAGCGGAGATAAGTTGTCCGCCAGCGGAGATAAGTTGTCCGCCAGCGGAGATAATGTCCGCCAGCGGAGATGTCCGCCAGCGGAGATAAGTTGTCCGCCAGCGGAGATAAATTTTCCGCCAGCGGAGATAAGTTGTCCGCCAGCGGAGATAAGTTTTCCGCCAGCGGAGATAAGTTGTCCGCCAGCGGAGATAAGTTGTCCGCCAGCGGAGATAAGTTGTCCGCCAGCGGAGATAAGTTGTCCGCCAGCGGAGATAAATTGTCCGCCAGCGGAGATAAATTGTCCGCCAGCGGAGATAAGTTGTCCGCCAGCGGAGATAAGTTGTCCGCCAGCGGAGATAAGTTTCCGCCAGCGGAGATAAGTTGTCCGCCAGCGGAGATAAGTTGTCCGCCAGCGGATATAAATTGTCCGCCAGCGGAGATAAATTGTCCGCCAGCGGAGATAAATTGTCAGCGGAGATAAAGTTGTCCGCCAGCGGAGATAAGTTTTCCGCCAGCGGAGATAAGTTGTCCGCCAGCGGAGATAAGCCAGCGGATGTCCGCCAGCGGAGATAAGTTGTTCGCCAGCGGAGATAAGTTGTCCGCCAGCGGAGATAAGTTGTCCGCCAGCTGAGATAAGTTGTTCGCCAGCGGAGATATGTTTTCCGCCAGCGGAGATAAATTGTCCGCCAGCGGAGATAAGTTGTCCGCCAGCGGAGATAAGTTGTCCGCCAGCGGAGATAAGTTTTCCGCCAGCGGAGATAAGTTGTCCGCCAGCGGAGATAAGTTGTCCGCCAGCGGAGATAAATTGTCCGCCAGCGGAGATAAATTGTCCGCCAGCGGAGATAAGTTGTCCGCCAGCGGAGATAAATTGTCCGCCAGCGGAGATAAGTTGTTCGCCAGCGGAGATAAATTGTCCGCCAGCGGAGATAAGTTGTCCGCCAGCGGAGATAAGTTGTCCGCCAGCGGAGATAAGTTGTCCGCCAGCGGAGATAAATTTTCCGCCAGCGGAGATAAATTGTTCGCCAGCGGAGATAAATTTGTCCGCCAGCGGAGATAAGTTGTCCGCCAGCGGAGATAAGTTTTCCGCCAGCGGAGATAAGTTGTTCGCCAGCGGAGATAAGTTGTCCGCCAGCGGAGATAAGTTGTCCGCCAGCGGAGATAAATTGTCCGCCAGCGGAGATTCCGTTGTCCGCCAGCGGAGATAAGTTGTCCGCCAGCGGAGATAAATTGTTCCGCCAGCGGAGATAAGTTGTCCGCCAGCGGAGATAAGTTTTCGCCAGCGGAGATAAGTTGTCCGCCAGCGGAGATAAGTTTTCCGCCAGCGGAGATAAAGATGTCCGCCAGCGGAGATAAATTTTTCCGCCAGCGGAGATAAGTTGTCCGCCAGCGGAGATAAGTTGTCCGCCAGCGGAGATAAATTGTTCCGCCAGCGGAGACAAGTTGTCCGCCAGCGGAGACAAGATGTCCGCCAGCGGAGATAAGATTTCCGCCAGCGGAGATAAGTTGTCCGCCAGCGGAGATAAGTTGTTCGCCAGCGGAGATAAATTTCCGCCAGCGGAGATAAATTGTCCGCCAGCGGAGATAAATTCGTCCGCCAGCGGAGATAAGTTGTCCGCCAGCGGAGATAAATTGTCCGCCAGCGGAGATAAGTTGTCCGCCAGCGGAGATAAATTTTTCCGCCAGCGGAGATAAATTGTCCGCCAGCGGAGATAGATAAGTTGTCCGCCAGCGGAGATAAGTTGTCCGCCAGCGGAGATAAGTTGTCCGCCAGCGGAGATAAATTTCCCGCCAGCGGAGATAAATTGTCCGCCAGCGGAGATAAATTGTCCGCCAGCGGAGATAAGTTTTCCGCCAGCGGAGATAAGTTGTCCGCCAGCGGAGATAAGTTGTCCGCCAGCGGAGATAATTGTTCCGCCAGCGGAGATAAGTTGTCCGCCAGCGGAGATAAGTTGTCCGCCAGCGGAGATAAGTTGTCCGCCAGCGGAGATAAATTTCCGCCAGCGCGGAGATAAATTTTCCGCCAGCGGAGATAAGTTGTCCGCCAGCGGAGATAAATTTCCCGCCAGCGGAGATAAGTTGTCCGCCAGCGGATATAAATTTCCCGCCAGCGGAGATAAGTTGTCTGCCAGCGGAGATAAGTTGTCCGCCAGCGGAGATAAATTGTTCGCCAGCGGAGATAAATTGTCCGCCAGCGGAGATAAGTTGTTCCGCCAGCGGAGATAAGTTGTCCGCCAGCGGAGATAAGTTGTCCGCCAGCGGAGATAAGTTGTCCGCCAGCGGAGATAAGTTGTCCGCCAGCGGAGATAAGTTGTCCGCCAGCGGAGATAAGTTTCGCCAGCGGAGATAAGCGTCCGCCAGCGGAGATAAGTTGTCCGCCAGCGGAGATAAGTTTTCGCCAGCGGAGATAAGTTGTTCGCCAGCGGAGATAAGTTGTCCGCCAGCGGAGATAAGTTGTTCGCCAGCGGAGATAAGTTTTCCGCCAGCGGAGATAAATTGTCCGCCAGCGGAGATAAGTTTTCCGCCAGCGGAGATAAGTTGTCCGCCAGCGGAGATAAATTGTTCCGCCAGCGGAGATAAGTTGTTCCGCCAGCGGAGATAAGTTGTCCGCCAGCGGAGATAAGTTGTCCGCCAGCGGAGACAAGTTGTCCGCCAGCGGAGATAAGATTTCCGCCAGCGGAGATAAGTTTTCCGCCAGCGGAGATAAGTTGTCCGCCAGCGGAGATAAGTTGTTCGCCAGCGGAGATAAGTTGTCCGCCAGCGGAGATAAGTTGTCCGCCAGCGGAGATAAGTTTTCCGCCAGCGGAGATAAGTTGTCCGCCAGCGGAGATAAGTTGTTCGCCAGCGGAGATAAAGTTGTCCGCCAGCGGAGATAAGTTTCCGCCAGCGGAGATAAGTTTTCCGCCAGCGGAGATAAATTGTCCGCCAGCGGAGATAAGTTGTCCGCCAGCGGAGATAAGTTGTCGCCAGCGGAGATAAGTTGTTCGCCAGCGGAGATAAGTTGTCCGCCAGCGGAGATAAGTTGTTCGCCAGCGGAGATAAATTGTCCGCCAGCGGAGATAAGTTTTCCGCCAGCGGAGATAAGTTTTTCGCCAGCGGAGATAAGTTGTTCCGCCAGCGGAGATAAGTTGTCCGCCAGCGGAGATAAGCCAGTTCGCCAGCGGAGATAAGATAAATCCGCCAGCGGAGATAAGTTGTTCCGCCAGCGGAGATAAGTTGTCCGCCAGCGGAGATAAGTTGTTCGCCAGCGGAGATAAGTTGTCCGCCAGCGGAGATAAATTGTCCGCCAGCGGAGATAAGTTGTTCCGCCAGCGGAGATAAGTTGTTCCGCCAGCGGAGATAAGTTGTCCGCCAGCGGAGATAAGTTGTCCGCCAGCGGAGATAAGTTGTCCGCCAGCGGAGATAAATTGTCCGCCAGCGGAGATAAGTTGTCGCCAGCCAGCGGAGATAAGTTGTCCGCCAGCGGAGATAAGTTGTTCGCCAGCGGAGATAAGTTGTCCGCCAGCGGAGATAAATTGTCCGCCAGCGGAGATAAGTTGTCCGCCAGCGGAGATAAGTTTTCCGCCAGCGGAGATAAGTTGTCCGCCAGCGGAGATAAGTTGTCCGCCAGCGGAGATAAGTTGTCCGCCAGCGGAGATAAGTTGTTCGCCAGCGGAGATAAGTTGTCCGCCAGCGGAGATAAATTGTCCGCCAGCGGAGATAAGTTGTTCCGCCAGCGGAGATAAGTTGTCCGCCAGCGGATATAAATTTGTCCGCCAGCGGAGATAAATTGTCCGCCAGCGGAGATAAGTTGTCCGCCAGCGGAGATATAAGTTGTCCGCCAGCGGAGATAAGTTGTTCGCCAGCGGAGATAAATTGTCCGCCAGCGGAGATAAGTTGTCCGCCAGCGGAGATAAGTTGTTCGCCAGCGGAGATAAGTTTTCGCCAGCGGAGATAAATTGTTCGCCAGCGGAGATAAGAGATAAGATAAGTTGTCCGCCAGCGGAGATAAGTTTTCCGCCAGCGGAGATAAAGATGTCCGCCAGCGGAGATAAATTTTGTTCGCCAGCGGAGATAAGTTGTCCGCCAGCGGAGATAAGTTGTTCCGCCAGCGGAGATAAGTTGTCCGCCAGCGGAGATAAGTTGTCCGCCAGCGGAGATAAGTTTTCCGCCAGCGGAGATAAATTGTCCGCCAGCGGAGAGATAGCGGAGATAAGTTGTTCGCCAGCGGAGATAAGTTTTCGCCAGCGGAGATAAATTGTTCCGCCAGCGGAGATAAATTTCGCCAGCGGAGATAAGTTGTCCGCCAGCGGAGATAAATTGTCTGCCAGCGGAGATAAGTTGTCCGCCAGCGGAGATAAGTTGTCCGCCAGCGGAGAAAAGTTGTTCGCCAGCGGAGATAAGTTGTCCGCCAGCGGAGATAAGTTGTTCCGCCAGCGGAGATAAGTTGTCCGCCAGCGGAGATAAGTTGTCCGCCAGCGGAGATAAGTTTTCCGCCAGCGGAGATAAATTGCCCGCCAGCGGAGATAAGTTGTCCGCCAGCGGAGATAAGTTGTCCGCCAGCGGAGATAAGTTGTTCGCCAGCGGAGATAAGTTGTTCGCCAGCGGAGATAAGTTGTCCGCCAGCGGAGATAAATTGTCCGCCAGCGGAGATAAGTTGTCGCCAGCGGAGATAAGAGATAAGCGGAGATAAGTTGTCCGCCAGCGGAGATAAGTTGTCCGCCAGCGGAGATAAGTTGTCCGCCAGCGGAGATAAGTTGTCCGCCAGCGGAGATAAAGTTGTCCGCCAGCGGAGATAAGTTGTCCGCCAGCGGAGATAAGTTGTTCGCCAGCGGAGATAAGTTGTCCGCCAGCGGAGATAAGTTTTCCGCCAGCGGAGATAAATTGTCCGCCAGCGGAGATAAGCCGCCAGCGGAGATAAGTTGTCCGCCAGCGGAGATAAGTTGTCCGCCAGCGGAGATAAGTTGTCCGCCAGCGGAGATAAATTGTCCGCCAGCGGAGATAAATTGTCCGCCAGCGGAGATAAGTTGTCCGCCAGCGGAGATAAGTTGTCCGCCAGCGGAGATAAGTTGTCCGCCAGCGGAGATAAGTTGTCCGCCAGCGGAGATAAGTTGTCCGCCAGCGGAGATAAATTGTCCGCCAGCGGAGATAAATTTTCCGCCAGCGGAGATAAGTTGTCCGCCAGCGGAGATAAGTTGTCCGCCAGCGGAGATAAGTTGTCCGCCAGCGGAGATAAGTTGTCCGCCAGCGGAGATAAGTTGTCCGCCAGCGGAGATAAGGTCCGCCAGCGGAGATAAAGTTTTCCGCCAGCGGAGATAAATTTTCCGCCAGCGGAGATAAGTTGTCCGCCAGCGGAGATAAGTTGTCCGCCAGCGGAGATAAGTTTTCCGCCAGCGGAGATAAGTTGTCCGCCAGCGGAGATAAGTTGTCCGCCAGCGGAGATAAGTTGTCCGCCAGCGGAGATAAGTTTTCCGCCAGCGGAGATAAGCCAGCGGAGATAAATTTGTCCGCCAGCGGAGATAAGTTGTCCGCCAGCGGAGATAAGTTGTCCGCCAGCGGAGATAAGTTGTCCGCCAGCGGAGATAAGTTGTTCGCCAGCGGAGATAAGTTGTTCCGCCAGCGGAGATAAGTTGTCCGCCAGCGGAGATAAATTTCCCGCCAGCGGAGATAAATTGTCCGCCAGCGGAGATAAGTTGTTCCGCCAGCGGAGATAAAGCCAGCGGAGATAAGTTTTCCGCCAGCGGAGATAAATTGTCCGCCAGCGGAGATAAGTTGTCCGCCAGCGGAGATAAGTTGTCCGCCAGCGGATAATAAGCGGAGATTGTCCCGCCAGCGGAGATAAGTTGTCCGCCAGCGGAGATAAGTTGTCCGCCAGCGGAGATAAGTTGTCCGCCAGCGGAGATAAGTTGTCCGCCAGCGGAGATAAGTTGTTCCGCCAGCGGAGATAAGTTGTCCGCCAGCGGAGATAAGTTGTCCGCCAGCGGAGATAAGTTTTCCGCCAGCGGAGATAAGTTGTCCGCCAGCGGAGATAAATTTTCCGCCAGCGGAGATAAATTGTTCGCCAGCGGAGATAAGTTGTCCGCCAGCGGAGATAAATTGTTCGCCAGCGGAGATAAGTTGTCCGCCAGCGGAGATAAGTTGTCCGCCAGCGGAGATAAATTTTCCGCCAGCGGAGATAAATTGTCCGCCAGCGGAGATAAGTTGTCCGCCAGCGGAGACAAGTTGTCCGGCAGCGGAGACAAGATGTCTGCCAGCGGAGATAAGATTTCCGCCAGCGGAGATAAGTTGTCCGCCAGCGGAGATAAGTTGTCCGCCAGCGGAGATAAGTTGTCCGCCAGCGGAGATAAATTTTCCGCCAGCGGAGATAAGATAAGTTGTCCGCCAGCGGAGATAAGTTGTCCGCCAGCGGAGATAAGTTGTCCGCCAGCGGAGATAAGTTGTCCGCCAGCGGAGATAAGTTGTCCGCCAGCGGATAAATTGATAAAGTTGTCCGCCAGCGGAGATAAGTTGTTCGCCAGCGGAGATAAGTTGTCCGCCAGCGGAGATAAGTTGTCCGCCAGCGGAGATAAGTTGTCCGCCAGCGGAGATAAGTTGTCCGCCAGCGGAGATAAATTGTCCGCCAGCGGAGATAAGTTGTCCGCCAGCGGAGATAAGTTGTCCGCCAGCGGAGATAAATTGTCCGCCAGCGGAGATAAGTTGTCCGCCAGCGGAGATAAGTTTTCCGCCAGCGGAGATAAGTTGTTCGCCAGCGGAGATAAGTTTTCCGCCAGCGGAGATAAATTGTTCGCCAGCGGAGATAAGTTGTCCGCCAGCGGATATAAATTTCCGCCAGCGGAGATAAATTGTCCGCCAGCGGAGATAAGTTGTCCGCCAGCGGAGATAAGTTTTCCGCCAGCGGAGATAAGTTGTTCCGCCAGCGGAGATAAGTTGTCCGCCAGCGGAGATAAGTTGTCCGCCAGCGGAGATAAGTTTTCCGCCAGCGGAGATAAGTTGTTCCGCCAGCGGAGATAAGTTGTCCGCCAGCGGAGATAAGTTGTCCGCCAGCGGAGATAAGTTGTCCGCCAGCGGAGATAAGTTGTCCGCCAGCGGAGATAAATTTTCCGCCAGCGGAGATAAGTTGTTCAGCCAGCCGCCAGCGGAGATAAATTTTCAGCGCCAGCGGAGATAAATTGTCCGCCAGCGGAGATAAATTGTCCGCCAGCGGAGATAAGTTGTCCGCCAGCGGAGATAAGTTGTCCGCCAGCGGAGATAAGTTGTTCGCCAGCGGAGATAAGTTGTCCGCCAGCGGAGATAAGTTGTTCGCCAGCGGAGATAAGTTGTCCGCCAGCGGAGATAAATTTCCCGCCAGCGGAGATAAATTTCCGCCAGCGGAGATAAGTTGTCCGCCAGCGGAGATAAGTTTTCCGCCAGCGGAGATAAATTTTTCGCCAGCGGAGATAAGTTGTCCGCCAGCGGAGATAAGTTTTCCCGCCAGCGGAGATAAATTGTCCGCCAGCGGAGATAAGTTGTCCGCCAGCGGAGATAAGTTGTTCCGCCAGCGGAGATAAGTTGTCCGCCAGCGGAGATAAGTTGTCCGCCCAGCGGAGATAAATTGTCCGCCAGCGGAGATAAGTTGTCCGCCAGCGGAGATAAGTTTTCCGCCAGCGGAGATAAGTTGTCCGCCAGCGGAGATAAGTTGTCCGCCAGCGGAGATAAGTTTTCGCCAGCGGAGATAAGTTGTCCGCCAGCGGAGATAAGTTTTCCGCCAGCGGAGATAAATTGTCCAGCGGAGATAAGTTGTCCGCCAGCGGAGATAAGTTGTCCGCCAGCGGAGATAAGTTTTCCGCCAGCGGAGATAAGTTGTCCGCCAGCGGAGATAAGTTGTCCGCCAGCGGAGATAAATTGTCCGCCAGCGGAGATAAATTTTCCCGCCAGCGGAGATAAGTTGTCCGCCAGCGGAGATAAGTTGTCCGCCAGCGGAGATAAGTTGTCCGCCAGCGGAGATAAGTTGTCCGCCAGCGGAGATAAATTTTCCGCCAGCGGAGATAAATTGTCCGCCAGCGGAGATAAGTTGTCCGCCAGCGGAGATAAGTTTTCGCCAGCGGAGATAAGTTGTTCGCCAGCGGAGATAAGTTGTCCGCCAGCGGAGATAAATTGTCCGCCAGCGGAGATAAGTTTTCCGCCAGCGGAGATAAATTGTCCGCCAGCGGAGATAAGTTGTCCGCCAGCGGAGATAAGTTGTCCGCCAGCGGAGATAAGTTGTTCCGCCAGCGGAGATAAGTTGTCCGCCAGCGGAGATAAATTGTTCGCCAGCGGAGATAAGTTGTCCGCCAGCGGAGATAAGTTTTCCGCCAGCGGAGATAAGTTTTCCGCCAGCGGAGATAAGTTGTCCGCCAGCGGAGATAAGTTGTCCGCCAGCGGAGATAAATGTCCGCCAGCGGAGATAAATTTTCCGCCAGCGGAGATAAGTTGTCCGCCAGCGGAGATAAGTTTTCCGCCAGCGGAGAAAGTTGTCCGCCAGCGGAGATAAGTTGTCCGCCAGCGGAGATAAGTTTTCCGCCAGCGGAGATAAATTGTCCGCCAGCGGAGATAAATTGTCCGCCAGCGGAGATAAGTTGTCCGCCAGCGGAGATAAGTTTTCCGCCAGCGGAGATAAGTTGTCCGCCAGCGGAGATAAGTTGTCCGCCAGCGGAGATAAGTTTTCCGCCAGCGGAGATAAGTTGTTCGCCAGCGGAGATAAGTTGTCCGCCAGCGGAGATAAGTTGTCCGCCAGCGGAGATAAGTTGTCCGCCAGCGGAGATAAGTTGTCCGCCAGCGGAGATAAATTTTCCGCCAGCGGAGATAAATTTTCCGCCAGCGGAGATAAGTTGTCCGCCAGCGGAGATAAGTTGTCCGCCAGCGGAGATAAATTTTCCGCCAGCGGAGATAAGTTGTCCGCCAGCGGAGATAAGTTGTCCGCCAGCGGAGATAAGTTTTCCGCCAGCGGAGATAAATTGTCCGCCAGCGGAGATAAATTGTCCGCCAGCGGAGATAAGTTGTCCCCGCCAGCGGAGATAAATTTTCCGCCAGCGGAGATAAGTTGTTCGCCAGCGGAGATAAGTTGTCCGCCAGCGGAGATAAGTTTTCCGCCAGCGGAGATAAGTTGTCCGCCAGCGGAGAGCGGAGATAAGTTGTCCGCCAGCGGAGATAAGTTTTCCGCCAGCGGAGATAAGTTGTCCGCCAGCGGAGATAAGTTGTCCGCCAGCGGAGATAAATTGTTCGCCAGCGGAGATAAATTGTCCGCCAGCGGAGATAAGTTGTCCGCCAGCGGAGATAAGTTTGTCCGCCAGCGGAGATAAGTTGTTCCGCCAGCGGAGATAAGTTGTCCGCCAGCGGAGATAAATTGTCCGCCAGCGGAGATAAGTTGTCCGCCAGCGGAGATAAGTTTTCCGCCAGCGGAGATAAGTTGTCCGCCAGCGGAGATAAGTTGTCCGCCAGCGGAGATAAATTGTCCGCCAGCGGAGATAAAGTTGTCGCCAGCGGAGATAAGTTGTCCGCCAGCGGAGATAAGTTTTCCCGCCAGCGGAGATAAGTTGTCCGCCAGCGGAGATAAGTTGTTCGCCAGCGGAGATAAGTTGTCCGCCAGCGGAGATAAGTTTTCCGCCAGCGGAGATAAAATGTCCGCCAGCGGAGATAAGTTTTCCGCCAGCGGAGATAAGATGGCCGCCAGCGGAGATAAGTTGTCCGCCAGCGGAGATAAGTTGTCCGCCAGCGGAGATAAGTTGTCCGCCAGCGGAGATAAGTTGTCCGCCAGCGGAGATAAGTTGTCCGCCAGCGGAGATAAGTTTTCCGCCAGCGGAGATAAGTTGTCCGCCAGCGGAGATAAGTTTTCCGCCAGCGGAGATAAGTTGTCCGCCAGCGGAGATAAGTTTTCGCCAGCGGAGATAAGTTGTTCGCCAGCGGAGATAAGTTGTCCGCCAGCGGAGATAAATTGTCCGCCAGCGGAGATAAGTTTTCCGCCAGCGGAGATAAGTTGTTCCGCCAGCGGAGATAAGTTTTCCGCCAGCGGAGATAAGTTTTCCGCCAGCGGAGATAAGTTGTCCGCCAGCGGAGATAAGTTGTCCGCCAGCGGAGATAAATTTCCGCCAGCGGAGATAAATTGTCCGCCAGCGGAGATAAATTTTCCGCCAGCGGAGATAAGTTGTCCGCCAGCGGAGATAAGTTTTCCGCCAGCGGAGATAAGATTGTTCGCCAGCGGAGATAAGTTGTCCGCCAGCGGAGATAAATTTGTCCGCCAGCGGAGATAAATTGTCCGCCAGCGGATAAATTGTCCGCCAGCGGAGATAAGTTGTCCGCCAGCGGAGATAAGTTGTCCGCCAGCGGAGATAAGTTGTCCGCCAGCGGAGATAAGTTGTCCGCCAGCGGAGATAAGTTGTCCGCCAGCGGAGATAAGTTTTCCGCCAGCGGAGATAAGTTGTCCGCCAGCGGAGATAAGTTGTCCGCCAGCGGAGATAAGTTGTTCCGCCAGCGGAGATAAGTTGTCCGCCAGCGGAGATAAGTTGTTCGCCAGCGGAGATAAGTTGTCCGCCAGCGGAGATAAATTGTCCGCCAGCGGAGATAAGTTGTCCGCCAGCGGAGATAAGTTGTCCGCCAGCGGAGATAAGTTTTCCGCCAGCGGAGATAAGTTGTTCGCCAGCGGAGATAAGTTGTTCGCCAGCGGAGATCCGCCAGCGGAGATAAGTTGTCCGCCAGCGGAGATAAGTTGTCCGCCAGCGGAGATAAGTTGTCCGCCAGCGGAGATAAGTTGTCCGCCAGCGGAGATAAGGAGATTGTCCGCCAGCGGAGATAAGTTGTCCGCCAGCGGAGATAAGTTGTTCCGCCAGCGGAGATAAGTTTTCCGCCAGCGGAGATAAATTTTCCGCCAGCGGAGATAAGTTGTCCGCCAGCGGAGATAAGTTGTCCGCCAGCGGAGATAAGTTGTCCGCCAGCGGAGATAAGTTGTTCCGCCAGCGGAGATAAGTTGTTCGCCAGCGGAGATAAGTTGTCCGCCAGCGGAGATAAGTTTTCCGCCAGCGGAGATAAGTTGTCCGCCAGCGGAGATAAGTTGTCCGCCAGCGGAGATAAGTTTGTCCGCCAGCGGAGATAAGTTGTCCGCCAGCGGAGATAAGTTGTCCGCCAGCGGAGATAAATTGTCCGCCAGCGGAGATAAGTTTTTCCGCCAGCGGAGATAAGTTGTCCGCCAGCGGAGATAAGTTGTTCCGCCAGCGGAGATAAGTTGTCCGCCAGCGGAGATAAGTTGTCCGCCAGCGGAGATAAGTTGTCCCGCCAGCGGAGATAAGTTGTCCGCCAGCGGAGATAAATTGTCCGCCAGCGGAGATAAGTTGTCCGCCAGCGGAGATAAGTTTTCCGCCAGCGGAGATAAATTGTCCGCCAGCGGAGATAAGTTGTCCGCCAGCGGAGATAAGTTGTTCGCCAGCGGAGATAAGTTTTCCGCCAGCGGAGATAAGTTGTTCGCCAGCGGAGATAAGTTGTCCGCCAGCGGATATAAATTTTCCGCCAGCGGAGATAAATTGTCCGCCAGCGGAGATAAGTTGTCCGCCAGCGGAGATAAGTTTTCCGCCAGCGGAGATAAGTTGTCCGCCAGCGGAGATAAGTTGTCCGCCAGCGGAGATAAGTTGTTCGCCAGCGGAGATAAGTTGTCCGCCAGCGGAGATAAATTGTCCGCCAGCGGAGATAAAATGTTCCGCCAGCGGAGATAAATTGTCCGCCAGCGGAGATAAGTTGTTCCGCCAGCGGAGATAAGTTTTCCGCCAGCGGAGATAAGTTGTCCGCCAGCGGAGATAAGTTGTCCGCCAGCGGAGATAAGTTTTCCGCCAGCGGAGATAAGTTGTTCGCCAGCGGAGATAAATTGTCCGCCAGCGGAGATAAGTTGTCCGCCAGCGGAGATAAGCGCCAGCGGAGATAAGTTGTCCGCCAGCGGAGATAAGTTTTCCGCCAGCGGAGATAAGTTGTCCGCCAGCGGAGATAAGTTGTCCGCCAGCGGAGATAAATTTTCCGCCAGCGGAGATAAATTGTCCGCCAGCGGAGATAAAATTGTCCGCCAGCGGAGATAAGTTGTCCGCCAGCGGAGATAAGTTGTCCGCCAGCGGAGATAAGTTGTCCGCCAGCGGAGATAAGTTGTCCGCCAGCGGAGATAAGTTGTTCGCCAGCGGAGATAAATTGTCCGCCAGCGGAGATAAGTTTTCTGCCAGCGGAGATAAATTTTCCGCCAGCGGAGATAAATTGTCCGCCAGCGGAGATAAAGTTGTCCGCCAGCGGAGATGTCCGCCAGCGGAGATAAGTTTCCGCCAGCGGAGATAAGTTGTCCGCCAGCGGAGATAAATTTTCCGCCAGCGGAGATAAATTGTTCGCCAGCGGAGATAAGTTGTCCGCCAGCGGAGATAAGTTGTCCGCCAGCGGAGATAAGTTGTCCGCCAGCGGAGATAAGTTGTCCGCCAGCGGAGATAAGTTTCCGCCAGCGGAGATAAATTTGTCCGCCAGCGGAGATAAAGCGGAGATAAGTCCGCCAGCGGAGATAAGTTGTCCGCCAGCGGAGATAAGTTGTCCGCCAGCGGAGATAAGTTGTCCGCCAGCGGAGATAAGTTTTCCGCCAGCGGAGATAAGTTGTCCGCCAGCGGGGATAAATTGTCCGCCAGCGGAGATAAATTTTCCGCCAGCGGAGATAAGTTTTCCGCCAGCGGAGATAAGTTGTCCGCCAGCCAGCGGAGGATAAGTTGTCCGCCAGCGGAGATAAGTTGTCCGCCAGCGGAGATAAATTGTCCGCCAGCGGAGATAAATTTGTCCGCCAGCGGAGATAAGTTGTCCGCCAGCGGAGATAAGTTTTCCGCCAGCGGAGATAAGTTGTCCGCCAGCGGAGATAAGTTTTCCGCCAGCGGAGATAAGTTGTCCGCCAGCGGAGATAAGTTGTCCGCCAGCGGAGATAAATTGTTCGCCAGCGGAGATAAGTTTCCGCCAGCGGAGAAGTTGTCCGCCAGCGGAGATAAGTTGTTCGCCAGCGGAGATAAATTTTCCGCCAGCGGAGATAAATTGTCCGCCAGCGGAGATAAGTTGTCCGCCAGCGGAGATAAGTTGTCCGCCAGCGGAGATAAGTTGTCCGCCAGCGGAGATAAGTTGTCCGCCAGCGGAGATAAGTTGTCCGCCAGCGGAGATAAATTGTCCGCCAGCGGAGATAAGTTGTCCGCCAGCGGAGATAAGTTGTCCGCCAGCGGAGATAAGTTTTCCGCCAGCGGAGATAAGTTTTCCGCCAGCGGAGATAAGTTGTCCGCCAGCGGAGATAAGTTGTCCGCCAGCGGAGATAAGTTTTCCGCCAGCGGAGATAAATTGTCCCAGCGGAGATAAGTTGTTCCGCCAGCGGAGATAAGTTGTTCGCCAGCGGAGATAAGTTGTCCGCCAGCGGAGATAAGTTGTCCGCCAGCGGAGATAAGTTGTCCGCCAGCGGAGATAAAATGTCCGCCAGCGGAGATAAGTTGTCCGCCAGCAGAGATAAGTTGTCCGCCAGCGGAGATAAGTTGTCCGCCAGCGGAGATAAGTTTTCCGCCAGCGGAGATAAGTTGTCCGCCAGCGGAGATAAGTTTTCGCCAGCGGAGATAAATTTCCAGCCAGCGGAGATAAATTGTCCGCCAGCGGAGATAAGTTGTCCGCCAGCGGGGATAAGTTTTCCGCCAGCGTAGATAAGTTGTTCGCCAGCGGAGACAAGTTGTCCGCCAGCGGAGATAAGTTTTCCGCCAGCGGAGATAAGTTGTCCGCCAGCGGAGATAAGTTGTCCGCCAGCGGAGATAAGTTGTCCGCCAGCGGAGATAAGTTGTTCGCCAGCGGAGATAAGTTGTCCGCCAGCGGAGATAAATTGTCCGCCAGCGGAGATAAATGGCCAGCGGAGATAAATTTCCGCCAGCGGAGATAAATTGTCCGCCAGCGGAGATAAGTTGTCCGCCAGCGGAGATAAGTTGTCCGCCAGCGGAGATAAGTTGTCCGCCAGCGGAGATAAATTGTCCGCCAGCGGAGATAAATTGTCCGCCAGCGGAGATAAGTTGTCCGCCAGCGGAGATAAGTTGTCCGCCAGCGGAGATAAGTTTCCGCCAGCGGAGATAAATTTTCCGCCAGCGGAGATAAGTTGTCCGCCAGCGGAGATAAGTTGTTCGCCAGCGGAGATAAAGTTGTCCGCCAGCGGAGATAAATTTTCCGCCAGCGGAGATAAAGTTGTCCGCCAGCGGAGATAAGTTGTCCGCCAGCGGAGATAAGTTTTCCGCCAGCGGAGATAAGAGTTCGCCAGCGGAGATAAGTTGTTCCGCCAGCGGAGATAAGTTGTCCGCCAGCGGAGATAAGTTTCCGCCAGCGGAGATAAATTGTCCGCCAGCGGAGATAAGTTGTCCGCCAGCGGAGATAAGTTTTCCGCCAGCGGAGATAAGTTGTCCGCCAGCGGAGATAAGTTGTCCGCCAGCGGAGATAAATGTCCGCCAGCGGAGATAAGTTGTCCGCCAGCGGAGATAAGTTTTCCGCCAGCGGAGATAAGTTGTTCCGCCAGCGGAGATAAGTTTTCCGCCAGCGGAGATAAGTTGTTCCGCCAGCGGAGATAAGTTGTCCGCCAGCGGAGATAAATTTTCCGCCAGCGGAGATAAATTGTCCGCCAGCGGAGATAAGTTGTCCGCCAGCGGAGATAAGTTGTCCGCCAGCGGAGATAAGTTGTTCCGCCAGCGGAGATAAGTTGTCCGCCAGCGGAGATAAGTTTTCGCCAGCGGAGATAAGTTGTCCGCCAGCGGAGATAAGTTGTCCGCCAGCGGAGATAAGTTTTCCGCCAGCGGAGATAAGTTGTCCGCCAGCGGAGATAAAGTTGTCCGCCAGCGGAGATAAGTTGTCCGCCAGCGGAGATAAGTTGTTCGCCAGCGGATATAAATTTTCCGCCAGCGGAGATAAGTTGTTCGCCAGCGGAGATAAGTTGTCCGCCAGCGGAGATAAGTTGTCCGCCAGCGGAGATAAGTTGTCCGCCAGCGGAGACAAGTTGTCCGCCAGCGGATATAAATTTCCCGCCAGCGGAGACAAGATGTCCGCCAGCGGAGATAAGTTGTCCGCCAGCGGAGATAAGTTGTCCGCCAGCGGAGATAAGTTGTCCGCCAGCGGAGATAAGTTGTCCGCCAGCGGAGATAAGTTGTCCGCCAGCGGAGATTAGTTGTCCGCCAGCGGAGATAAGTTGTTCGCCAGCGGAGATAAGTTGTCCGCCAGCGGATATAAAATTTCCGCCAGCGGAGATAAATTGTCCGCCAGCGGAGATAAGTTGTCCGCCAGCGGAGATAAGTTTTCCGCCAGCGGAGATAAGTTGTTCGCCAGCGGAGATAAGTTGTCCGCCAGCGGAGATAAATTGCCAGCGGAGAGCGGAGCCAGCGGAGATAAATTTTCCGCCAGCGGAGATAAGTTGTTCGCCAGCGGAGATAAGTTGTCCGCCAGCGGAGATAAGTTGTCCGCCAGCGGAGATAAGTTGTCCGCCAGCGGAGATAAGTTGTCCGCCAGCGGAGATAAAATTGTCCGCCAGCGGAGATAAGTTGTTCCGCCAGCGGAGATAAGTTGTCCGCCAGCGGAGATAAATTTTCCGCCAGCGGAGATAAGTTGTCCGCCAGCGGAGATAAGTTGTCCGCCAGCGGAGATAAGTTTTCCGCCAGCGGAGATAAGTTGTTTCCGCCAGCGGAGATAATAAATTGTTCCGCCAGCGGAGATAAGTTGTCCGCCAGCGGAGATAAGTTGTTCCGCCAGCGGAGATAAATTTCCGCCAGCGGAGATAAAAATTGTCCGCCAGCGGAGATAAGATGTCCGCCAGCGGAGATAAGTTGTCCGCCAGCGGAGATAAATTGTCCGCCAGCGGAGATAAGTTGTTCGCCAGCGGAGATAAGTTGTCCGCCAGCGGAGATAAATTTTCCGCCAGCGGAGATAAATTGTCCGCCAGCGGAGATAAGTTGTCCGCCAGCGGAGATAAGTTTTCCGCCAGCGGAGATAAGTTGTCCGCCAGCGGAGATAAGTTGTCCGCCAGCGGAGATAAAGTTGTTCGCCAGCGGAGATAAGTTGTCCGCCAGCGGAGATAAATTGTCCGCCAGCGGAGATAAGTTGTTCCGCCAGCGGAGATAAGTTGTCCGCCAGCGGAGATAAGTTGTCCGCCAGCGGAGATAAATTTTCCGCCAGCGGAGATAAATTGTCCGCCAGCGGAGATAAGTTGTCCGCCAGCGGAGATAAGTTGTCCGCCAGCGGAGATAAGTTGTCCGCCAGCGGAGATAAGTTGTCCGCCAGCGGAGATAAGTTGTCCGCCAGCGGAGATAAATTGTTCCGCCAGCGGAGATAAATTGTCCGCCAGCGGAGATAAGTTGTCCGCCAGCGGAGATAAGTTTTCCGCCAGCGGAGATAAGTTGTTTTCGCCAGCGGAGATAAGTTCGCCAGCGGAGCGGATAAAATGTCCGCCAGCGGAGATAAGTTGTCCGCCAGCGGAGATAAAATTGTCCGCCAGCGGAGATAAGTTGTTCGCCAGCGGAGATAAGTTGTCCGCCAGCGGAGATAAGTTGTCCGCCAGCGGAGATAAGTTGTCCGCCAGCGGAGATAAGTTGTCCGCCAGCGGAGATAAATTTTCCGCCAGCGGAGATAAGTTGTCCGCCAGCGGAGATAAGTTGTCCGCCAGCGGAGATAAGTTGTCCGCCAGCGGAGATAAATTTTCCGCCAGCGGAGATAAGTTGTCCGCCAGCGGAGATAAGTTGTCCGCCAGCGGAGATAAGTTGTCCGCCAGCGGAGATAAGTTGTCCGCCAGCGGAGATAAGTTGTCCGCCAGCGGAGATAAGTTGTTCCGCCAGCGGAGATAAGTTGTTCGCCAGCGGAGATAAAATTGTCCGCCAGCGGAGATAAATTGTCCGCCAGCGGAGATAAGTTGTCCGCCAGCGGAGATAAGTTGTCCGCCAGCGGAGATAAGTTTTCCGCCAGCGGAGATAAATTGTCCGCCAGCGGAGAAGTTTTTGCGGAGATAAGTTTTCCGCCAGCGGAGATAAGTTGTCCGCCAGCGGAGATAAATTGTTCCGCCAGCGGAGATAAGTTGTTCCGCCAGCGGAGATAAGTTGTCCGCCAGCGGAGATAAGTTTTCCGCCAGCGGAGATAAGTTGTCCGCCAGCGGAGATAAGTTGTCCGCCAGCGGAGATAAATTGTCCGCCAGCGGAGATAAATTTTTCCGCCAGCGGAGATAAGTTGTCCGCCAGCGGAGATAAGCCAGCGGAGATGTTCCGCCAGCGGAGATAAGTTGTCCGCCAGCGGAGATAAGTTGTCCGCCAGCGGAGATAAATTGTTCGCCAGCGGAGATAAGTTTTCCGCCAGCGGAGATAAGTTGTTCGCCAGGGGAGATAAGTTTTCCGCCAGCGGAGATAAGTTGTCCGCCAGCGGAGATAAGTTGTCCGCCAGCGGAGATAAGTTGTCCGCCAGCGGAGATAAGTTGTTCCGCCAGCGGAGATAAATTGTCCGCCAGCGGAGATAAATTGTCCGCCAGCGGAGATAAGTGTCCGCCAGCGGAGATAAGTTTTCCGCCAGCGGAGATAAGTTGTCCGCCAGCGGAGATAAGTTGTCCGCCAGCGGAGATAAGTTGTTCCGCCAGCGGAGATAAGTTGTCCGCCAGCGGAGATAAGTTTTCCGCCAGCGGAGATAAATTTTCCGCCAGCGGAGAAAAGTTGTCCGCCAGCGGAGATAAGTTGTCCGCCAGCGGAGATAAGTTGTTCGCCAGCGGAGATAAGTTGTTCGCCAGCGGAGATAAGTTGTTCGCCAGCGGAGATAAGTTTTCCGCCAGCGGAGATAAATTTTCCGCCAGCGGAGATAAAATTTCCGCCAGCGGAGATAAGTTGTCCGCCAGCGGAGATAAGTTTTCCGCCAGCGGAGATAAGTTGTTCGCCAGCGGAGATAAGTTTTCCGCCAGCGGAGATAAGTTTTCCGCCAGCGGAGATAAGTTGTTCGCCAGCGGAGATTAGTTGTCCGCCAGCGGAGATAAGTTGTCCGCCAGCGGAGATAAGTTGTTCGCCAGCGGAGATAATAAATTGTCCGCCAGCGGAGATAAGTTGTCCGCCAGCGGAGATAAGTTGTCCGCCAGCGGAGATAAGTTCCGCCAGCGGAGATAAGTTGTTCCGCCAGCGGAGATAAAATTTCCGCCAGCGGAGATAAGTTGTTCGCCAGCGGAGATAAGTTTCCGCCAGCGGAGATAAGTTGTCGCCAGCGGAGATAAGTTGTCCGCCAGCGGAGATAAGTTTTCCGCCAGCGGAGATAAATTGTCCGCCAGCGGAGATAAGTTGTCCGCCAGCGGAGATAAGTTGTTCCGCCAGCGGAGATAAATGTTCCGCCAGCGGAGATAAGTTGTCCGCCAGCGGAGATAAGTTGTCCGCCAGCGGAGATAAGTTGTCCGCCAGCGGAGATAAGTTGTTCGCCAGCGGAGATAAGTTGTCCGCCAGCGGAGATAAATTGTCCGCCAGCGGAGATAAGTTGTCCGCCAGCGGAGATAAGTTGTCCGCCAGCGGAGATAAATTGTCCGCCAGCGGAGATAAGTTTTCGCCAGCGGAGATAAGTTTTCCGCCAGCGGAGATAAGTTGTCCGCCAGCGGAGATAAGTTGTCCGCCAGCGGAGATAAGTTGTCCGCCAGCGGAGATAAGTTGTCCGCCAGCGGAGATAAAATTGTCCGCCAGCGGAGATAAATTTCCGCCAGCCAGCGGAGATAAGTTGTCCGCCAGCGGAGGTAAGTTTTCCACCAGCGGAGATAAGTTGTTCGCCAGCGGAGATAAGTTGTCCGCCAGCGGAGATAAATTTTCGCCAGCGGAGATAAGTTGTCCGCCAGCGGAGATAAGTTGTCCGCCAGCGGAGATAAGTTGTTCCGCCAGCGGAGATAAGTTGTCCGCCAGCGGAGATAAATTGTCCGCCAGCGGAGATAAATTGTCCGCCAGCGGAGATAAGTTGTCCGCCAGCGGAGATAAGTTTTCCGCCAGCGGAGATAAATTGTCCGCCAGCGGAGATAAGTTGTCCGCCAGCGGAGATAAGTTGTCCGCCAGCGGAGATAAGTTGTCCGCCAGCGGAGATAAATTTGTCCGCCAGCGGAGATAAATTTTCCGCCAGCGGAGATAAGTTGTCCGCCAGCGGAGATAAGTTGTCTGCCAGCGGAGATAAATTGTCCGCCAGCGGAGATAAGTTTTCCGCCAGCGGAGATAAATTGTCCGCCAGCGGAGACAAGATGTCCGCCAGCGGAGATAAATTGTTCGCCAGCGGAGATAAGTTGTCCGCCAGCGGAGATAAATTGTCCGCCAGCGGAGATAAGTTGTCCGCCAGCGGAGATAAGTTGTCCGCCAGCGGAGATAAATTTTCCGCCAGCGGAGATAAGTTGTCCGCCAGCGGAGATAGATAAGTTGTTGTTCGCCAGCGGAGATAAGTTTTCCGCCAGCGGAGATAAGTTGTGCGCCAGCGGAGATAATTTTTCCGCCAGCGGAGGTAAGTTTTCCAACAGCGGAGATAGGTTATCCGTCAGCGGAAATAAGATGTCCGCTAGCGGAGATAAGTTTTCCGCCAGCGGAGATAAGCGGAGAAAAATTGTTCGCCAGCAGAGATAAGTTGTCCGCCAGCGGAAATAAGTTGTCGCCAGCGGAGATACGTTGTCCGCCAGCGGAGATAAGTTGTCCGCCAGCGGAGATAAGATGACCGCCAGCGGAGATAAGTTGTTCGCCAGCGGAGATAAGTTGTCCGCCAGCTGAGATAAGTTGTCTGCCAGCGGAGATAACATTTCCGCCAGCGGAGATAAATTGTCCGCCAGCGGAGATAAGATGTCCGCCAGCGGAGATAAGTTTTCCGCCAGCGGAGATAAGTTGTCCGCCAGCGGAGATAAGTTTTCCGCCAGCGGAGATAAATTGTCCGCCAGCGGAGATAAGTTGTCCGCCAGCGGAGATAAATTTTTCCGCCAGCGGAGATAAATTTCCGCCAGCGGAGATAAGTTGTCCGCCAGCGGAGATAAGTTGTCCGCCAGCGGAGATAAGTTATCCGCCAGCGGAGATAAGTTGTCCGCCAGCGGAGATAAGTTGTTCGCCAGCGGAGATAAATTTTCCGCCAGCGGAGATAAATTGTCCGCCAGCGGAGATAAGTTTTCCGCCAGCGGAGATAAATGTTCGCCAGCGGAGATAAATTGTCCGCCAGCGGAGATAAGTTGTCCGCCAGCGGAGATAAGTTGTCCGCCAGCGGAGATAAGTTGTTCGCCAGCGGAGATAAGTTGTTCCAGCCAGCGGAGATAAGTTGTTCCGCCAGCGGAGATAAGTTGTTCCGCCAGCGGAGATAAGTTGTCGCCAGCGGAGATAAGTTTTCCGCCAGCGGAGATAAGTTTTCCGCCAGCGGAGATAAGTTGTCCGCCAGCGGAGATAAGTTTTCCGCCAGCGGAGATAAGTTTTCCGCCAGCGGAGATAAATTGTCCGCCAGCGGAGATAAGTTTTCCGCCAGCGGAGACAAGATGTCCGCCAGCGGAGATAAGTTTTCCGCCAGCGGAGATAAATTTTCCGCCAGCGGAGATAAATTGTCCGCCAGCGGAGATAAGTTGTCCGCCAGCGGAGATAAGTTGTCCGCCAGCGGAGATAAGTTGTCCGCCAGCGGAGATAAGTTGTCCGCCAGCGGAGATAAGTTGTCCGCCAGCGGAGATAAGTTGTCCGCCAGCGGAGATAAATTGTCCGCCAGCGGAGATAAGTTGTCCGCCAGCGGAGATAAGTTGTCCGCCAGCGGAGATAAGTTGTCCGCCAGCGGAGCGGAGATAAGTTGTTCGCCAGCGGAGATAAGTTGTCCGCCAGCGGAGATAAGTTGTCCGCCAGCGGAGATAAGTTGTTCGCCAGCGGAGATAAGTTGTCCGCCAGCGGAGATAAGATGTCCGCCAGCGGAGATAAGTTGTCCGCCAGCGGAGATAAGTTGTCCGCCAGCGGAGATAAAGTTGTCCGCCAGCGGAGATAAGTTGTCCGCCAGCGGAGATAAGTTTTCCGCCAGCGGAGATAAATTTTCCGCCAGCGGAGATAAGTTTGTCCGCCAGCGGAGAAGTTGTCCGCCAGCGGAGATAAGTTTTCCGCCAGCGGAGATAAGTTGTCCGCCAGCGGAGATAAGTTGTTCCGCCAGCGGAGATAAGTTGTCCGCCAGCGGAGATAAGTTGTCCGCCAGCGGAGATAAGTTGTTCGCCAGCGGAGATAAGTTGTCCGCCAGCGGAGATAAATTGTTCCGCCAGCGGAGATAAGTTGTTCCGCCAGCGGAGATAAATTGTCGCCAGCGGAGATAAGTTTCCGCCAGCGGAGATAAGTTGTCCGCCAGCGGAGATAAGTTGTCCGCCAGCGGAGATAAGTTGTCCGCCAGCGGAGATAAGTTGTCCGCCAGCGGAGATAAGTTGTCCGCCAGCGGAGATAAGTTGTCCGCCAGCGGAGATAAGTTGTTCGCCAGCGGAGATAAGTTGTCCGCCAGCGGAGATAAGTTGTCCGCCAGCGGAGATAAGTTTTCCGCCAGCGGAGATAAGTTGTCCGCCAGCGGAGATAAGTTTTCCGCCAGCGGAGATAAGTTTTCCGCCAGCGGAGATAAGTTGTCCGCCAGCGGAGATAAGTTTTCGCCAGCGGAGATAAGTTGTCCGCCAGCGGAGATAAGTTGTCCGCCAGCGGAGATAAGTTTTCCGCCAGCGGAGATAAGTTGTTCGCCAGCGGAGATAAGTTGTCCGCCAGCGGAGATAAATTTCCGCCAGCGGAGATAAATTGTCCGCCAGCGGAGATAAGTTGTCCGCCAGCGGAGATAAGTTGTCCGCCAGCGGAGATAAGTTGTCCGCCAGCGGAGATAAGTTGTCCGCCAGCGGAGATAAGTTGTCCGCCAGCGGAGATAAGTTGTCCGCCAGCGGAGATAAGTTGTCCGCCAGCGGAGATAAGTTTTCCGCCAGCGGAGATAAGTTGTTCGCCAGCGGAGATAAGTTGTCCGCCAGCGGAGATAAGTTGTTCGCCAGCGGAGATAAATTGTCCGCCAGCGGAGACAAGATGTCCGCCAGCGGAGATAAGTTGTCCGCCAGCGGAGATAAGTTGTTCCGCCAGCGGAGATAAGTTTTCCGCCAGCGGAGATAAGTTGTTCGCCAGCGGAGATAAGTTGTTCCGCCAGCGGAGATAAATTTTCCGCCAGCGGAGATAAATTGTCCGCCAGCGGAGATAAGTTGTCCGCCAGCGGAGATAAGTTGTCCGCCAGCGGAGATAAGTTGTCCGCCAGCGGAGATAAGTTGTTCGCCAGCGGAGATAAGTTGTTCCGCCAGCGGAGATAAGTTGTCCGCCAGCGGAGATAAATTTTCCGCCAGCGGAGATAAGTTGTCCGCCAGCGGAGATAAGTTGTCCGCCAGCGGAGATAAGTTTTCGCCAGCGGAGATAAGTTGTCCGCCAGCGGAGATAAATTTTCCGCCAGCGGAGATAAATTGTCCGCCAGCGGAGATAAGTTGTCCGCCAGCGGAGATAAGTTGTTCGCCAGCGGAGATAAGTTGTCCGCCAGCGGAGATAAGTTGTCCGCCAGCGGAGATAAGTTGTCCGCCAGCGGAGATAAGTTTTGTTCGCCAGCGGAGATAAATTGTCCAGCAGCGGAGATAAGTTGTCCGCCAGCGGAGATAAGTTGTTCCGCCAGCGGAGATAAGTTGTCCGCCAGCGGAGATAAGTTGTCCGCCAGCGGAGATAAGTTGTCCGCCAGCGGAGATAAGTTGTTCCGCCAGCGGAGATAAGTTGTCCGCCAGCGGAGATAAATTGTCCGCCAGCGGAGATAAGTTGTTCCGCCAGCGGAGATAAGTTGTCCGCCAGCGGAGATAAGTTTTCCGCCAGCGGAGATAAGTTGTCCGCCAGCGGAGATAAGTTGTCCGCCAGCGGAGATAAGTTGTTCGCCAGCGGAGATAAGTTGTCCGCCAGCGGAGATAAGTTGTCCGCCAGCGGAGATAAATTTTCCGCCAGCGGAGATAAGTTGTCCGCCAGCGGAGATAAGTTGTCCGCCAGCGGAGATAAGTTGTCCGCCAGCGGAGATAAGTTGTCCGCCAGCGGAGATAAGTTGTCCGCCAGCGGAGATAAGTTGTCCGCCAGCGGAGATAAGTTTTCCGCCAGCGGAGATAAGTTTTCCGCCAGCGGAGATAAGTTGTCCGCCAGCGGAGATAAGTTGTCCGCCAGCGGAGATAAGTTGTCCGCCAGCGGAGATAAGTTGTCCGCCAGCGGAGATAAATTGTCCGCCAGCGGAGATAAGTTGTCCGCCAGCGGAGATAAGTTTGTCCGCCAGCGGAGATAAGTTGTCCGCCAGCGGAGATAAGTTGTTCGCCAGCGGAGATAAGTTGTTCGCCAGCGGAGATTTTGTCCGCCAGCGGAGATAAGTTGTCCGCCAGCGGAGATAAGTTGTCCCGCCAGCGGAGATAAGTTGTCCGCCAGCGGAGATAAGTTGTTCGCCAGCGGAGATAAATTTTCCGCCAGCGGAGATAAGTTGTTCGCCAGCGGAGATAAATTGTCCGCCAGCGGAGATAAGTTGTCCGCCAGCGGAGATAAGTTGTTCCGCCAGCGGAGATAAGTTGTCCGCCAGCGGAGATAAGTTGTTCGCCAGCGGAGATAAATTTTCCGCCAGCGGAGATAAATTGTCCGCCAGCGGAGATAAATTGTCCGCCAGCGGAGATAAGTTGTCCGCCAGCGGAGATAAGTTTTCCGCCAGCGGAGATAAGTTGTTCGCCAGCGGAGATAAGTTTTCCGCCAGCCAGCGGAGATAAGCGGAGATAAATTTCGCCAGCGGAGATAAGTTGTCCGCCAGCGGAGATAAGTTGTTCGCCAGCGGAGATAAGTTGTCCGCCAGCGGAGATAAATTGTCCGCCAGCGGAGATAAGTTGTTCGCCAGCGGAGATAAGTTGTCCGCCAGCGGAGATAAGTTGTCCGCCAGCGGAGATAAATTGTCCGCCAGCGGAGATAAGTTGTCCGCCAGCGGAGATAAGTTGTCCGCCAGCGGAGATAAGTTTTCCGCCAGCGGAGATAAGTTGTCCGCCAGCGGAGATAAATTTCCCGCCAGCGGAGATAAATTGTCCGCCAGCGGAGATAAATTGTCCGCCAGCGGAGATAAGTGTCCGCCAGCGGAGATAAGTTTTCCCCGCCAGCGGAGATAAGTTGTCCGCCAGCGGAGATAAGTTGTTCCGCCAGCGGAGATAAGTTTTCCGCCAGCGGAGATAAATTGTCCGCCAGCGGAGATAAGTTGTCCGCCAGCGGAGATAAGTTTTCCGCCAGCGGAGATAAGTTGTCCGCCAGCGGAGATAAGTTGTCCGCCAGCGGAGATAAGTTGTTCCGCCAGCGGAGATAAGAGCGGATATAAGTTGTCCGCCAGCGGAGATAAATTGTCCGCCAGCGGAGATAAATTGTCCGCCAGCGGAGATAAGTTGTCCGCCAGCGGAGATAAGTTTTCCGCCAGCGGAGATAAGTTGTTCGCCAGCGGAGATTAGTTGTCCGCCAGCGGAGATAAGTTTTCCGCCAGCGGAGATAAATTGTTCCGCCAGCGGAGATAAGTTGTCCGCCAGCGGAGATAAGTTGTCCGCCAGCGGAGATAAGTTGTTCGCCAGCGGAGATAAGTTGTCCGCCAGCGGAGATAAGTTGTCCGCCAGCGGAGATAAGTTTTCCGCCAGCGGAGATAAGTTGTTCGCCAGCGGAGATAAGTTGTCCGCCAGCGGAGATAAGTTTTCCCGCCAGCGGAGATAAATTGTCCGCCAGCGGAGATAAATTGTCCGCCAGCGGAGATAAGTTGTCCGCCAGCGGAGATAAGTTGTCCGCCAGCGGAGATAAGTTGTCCGCCAGCGGAGATAAGTTGTTCCGCCAGCGGAGATAAGTTGTTCCAGCGGAGATAAGTTGTCCGCCAGCGGAGATAAGTTGTCCGCCAGCGGAGATAAATTGTCCGCCAGCGGAGATAAATTGTCCGCCAGCGGAGATAAGTTGTCCGCCAGCGGAGATAAGTTTTCCGCCAGCGGAGATAAGTTGTTCCGCCAGCGGAGATAAGTTGTCCGCCAGCGGAGATAAATTTTCCGCCAGCGGAGATAAGTTGTCCGCCAGCGGAGATAAGTTGTTCCGCCAGCGGAGATAAGTTGTCCGCCAGCGGAGATAAGTTGTCCGCCAGCGGAGATAAGTTGTCCGCCAGCGGAGATAAGTTGTCCGCCAGCGGAGATAAGTTGTCCGCCAGCGGAGATAAGTTGTCCGCCAGCGGAGATAAGTTTTCCGCCAGCGGAGATAAGTTGTCCGCCAGCGGAGATAAGTTGTCCGCCAGCGGAGATAAATTGTCCGCCAGCGGAGATAAGTTGTCCGCCAGCGGAGATAAGTTGTCCGCCAGCGGAGATAAGTTGTTCGCCAGCGGAGATAAGTTTTCCGCCAGCGGAGATAAATTGTTCGCCAGCGGAGATAAGTTGTCCGCCAGCGGATATAAATTTTGTCCGCCAGCGGAGATAAAATTTCCCGCCAGCGGAGATAAGTTGTCCGCCAGCGGAGATAAGTTGTTCCGCCAGCGGAGATAAGTTGTTCCGCCAGCGGAGATAAGTTGTTCCGCCAGCGGAGATAAGTTGTCCGCCAGCGGAGATAAGTTGTCCGCCAGCGGAGATAAGTTGTTCGCCAGCGGAGATAAGTTGTCCGCCAGCGGAGATAAGTTGTCCGCCAGCGGAGATAAGTTTTCCGCCAGCGGAGCGGATAAGTTGTCCGCCAGCGGAGATAAGTTGTCCGCCAGCGGAGATAAGTTGTCCGCCAGCGGAGATAAGTTTCCGCCAGCGGAGATAAGTTGTTCCGCCAGCGGAGATAAGTTGTCCGCCAGCGGAGATAAGTTGTCCGCCAGCGGAGATAAGTTGTCCGCCAGCGGAGATAAGTTGTTCGCCAGCGGAGATAAATTTTTCCGCCAGCGGAGATAAATTGTCCGCCAGCGGAGATAAGTTGTCCGCCAGCGGAGATAAGTTGTCCGCCAGCGGAGATAAGTTGTCCGCCAGCGGAGATAAGTTGTCCGCCAGCGGAGATAAGTTGTCCGCCAGCGGAGATAAGTTTTCCGCCAGCGGAGATAAGTTTTCCGCCAGCGGAGATAAATTTTCCGCCAGCGGAGATAAATTGTCCGCCAGCGGAGATAAGTTGTCCGCCAGCGGAGATAAGTTTTCCGCCAGCGGAGATAAGTTGTCCGCCAGCGGAGATAAGTTGTCCGCCAGCGGAGATAAGTTGTCCGCCAGCGGAGATAAGTTGTCCGCCAGCGGAGATAAATTGTCCGCCAGCGGAGATAAATTGTCCGCCAGCGGAGATAAGTTGTCCGCCAGCGGAGATAAGTTGTCCGCCAGCGGAGATAAGTTGTCCGCCAGCGGAGATAAGTTGTTCGCCAGCGGAGATAAGTTGTCCGCCAGCGGAGATAAATTTTCCGCCAGCGGAGATAAATTGTCCGCCAGCGGAGATAAGTTGTCCGCCAGCGGAGATAAATTTTCCGCCAGCGGAGATAAGTTGTCCGCCAGCGGAGATAAGTTGTCCGCCAGCGGAGATAAATTGTTCGCCCAGCGGAGATAAGTTTTCCGCCAGCGGAGATAAGTTGTCCGCCAGCGGAGATAAGTTGTCCGCCAGCGGAGATAAGTTGTCCGCCAGCGGAGATAAGTTGTTCCGCCAGCGGAGATAAGTTGTCCGCCAGCGGAGATAAGTTGTCCGCCAGCGGAGATAAGTTGTCCGCCAGCGGAGATAAGTTGTCCGCCAGCGGAGATAAGTTGTCCGCCAGCGGAGATAAAATTTCCGCCAGCGGATATAAGATTGTCCGCCAGCGGAGATAAGTTGTCCGCCAGCGGAGATAAGTTGTTCCGCCAGCGGAGATAAGTTGTTCCGCCAGCGGAGATAAATTGTCCGCCAGCGGAGATAAGTTGTCCGCCAGCGGAGATAAGTTGTCCGCCAGCGGAGATAAGTTGTCCGCCAGCGGAGATAAGTTGTCCGCCAGCGGAGATAAGTTTTCCGCCAGCGGAGATAAGTTGTCCGCCAGCGGAGATAAGTTGTCCGCCAGCGGAGATAAGTTGTCCGCCAGCGGAGATAAGTTGTCCGCCAGCGGAGATAAATTGTCCGCCAGCGGAGATAAATTTCCGCCAGCGGAGATAAGTTGTCCGCCAGCGGAGATAAGTTTTCCGCCAGCGGAGATAAATTTTCGCCAGCCAGAGATAAGTTGTCCGCCAGCGGAGATAAGTTGTCCGCCAGCGGAGATAAATTGTCCGCCAGCGGAGATAAGTTGTTCCGCCAGCGGAGATAAGTTGTCCGCCAGCGGAGATAAGTTGTTCGCCAGCGGAGAGAAGTTGTCCGCCAGCGGCCAGCGGATAAGTTGTCCGCCAGCGGAGATAAGTTGTCCGCCAGCGGAGATAAGTTGTTCGCCAGCGGAGATAAGTTGTCCGCCAGCGGAGATAAGTTGTCCGCCAGCGGAGATAAGTTGTCCGCCAGCGGAGATAAGTTGTTCCGCCAGCGGAGATAAGTTTTTCGCCAGCGGAGATAAGTTTTCCGCCAGCGGAGATAAATTGTCCGCCAGCGGAGATAAGTTGTCCGCCAGCGGAGATAAATTTGTCCGCCAGCGGAGATAAGTTGTTCCGCCAGCGGAGATAAGTTGTCCGCCAGCGGAGATAAGTTGTCCGCCAGCGGAGATAAGTTGTCCGCCAGCGGAGATAAGTTGTCCGCCAGCGGAGATAAGTTTTCCGCCAGCGGAGATAAATTGTCCGCCAGCGGAGATAAATTGTTCGCCAGCGGAGATAAGTTGTCCGCCAGCGGAGATAAGTTTTCGCCAGCGGAGATAAGGAGATAAGTTGTCCGCCAGCGGAGATAAGTTGTCCGCCAGCGGAGATAAGTTGTCCGCCAGCGGAGATAAATTGTCCGCCAGCGGAGATAAGTTGTCCGCCAGCGGAGATAAGTTGTCCGCCAGCGGAGATAAGTTGTCCGCCAGCGGAGATAAGTTTTCCGCCAGCGGAGATAAATTTGTCCGCCAGCGGAGATAAGTTGTCCGCCAGCGGAGATAAGTTGTCCGCCAGCGGAGATAAGTTGTCCGCCAGCGGAGATAAATTGTTCCGCCAGCGGAGATAAGTTGTCCGCCAGCGGAGATAAGTTGTTCGCCAGCGGAGATAAATTGTCCGCCAGCGGAGATAAATTGTCCGCCAGCGGAGATAAGTTGTCCGCCAGCGGAGATAAGTTGTCCGCCAGCGGAGATAAGTTGTCCGCCAGCGGAGATAAGTTGTCCGCCAGCGGAGATAAGTTGTTCGCCAGCGGAGATAAGTTGTCCGCCAGCGGAGATAAGTTGTCCGCCAGCGGAGATAAATTTTCCGCCAGCGGAGATAAGTTGTCCGCCAGCGGAGATAAGTTTTCCGCCAGCCAGCGGAGATAAAAGTTGTCCGCCAGCGGAGATAAGTTGTCCGCCAGCGGAGATAAATTGTCCGCCAGCGGAGATAAGTTGTCCGCCAGCGGAGATAAGTTGTTCCGCCAGCGGAGATAAGTTGTCCGCCAGCGGAGATAAGTTGTCCGCCAGCGGAGATAAGTTTTCCGCCAGCGGAGATAAATTGTCCGCCAGCGGAGATAAGTTGTTCGCCAGCGGAGATAAGATAGCGGAGATAAGTTGTCCGCCAGCGGAGATAAAGTTGTCCGCCAGCGGAGATAAGTTTTCCGCCAGCGGAGATAAGTTGTCCGCCAGCGGAGATAAGTTGTCCGCCAGCGGAGATAAGTTGTCCGCCAGCGGAGATAAGTTGTCCGCCAGCGGAGATAAGTTGTCCGCCAGCGGAGATAAGTTGTTCGCCAGCGGAGATAAGTTTTCCGCCAGCGGAGATAAGTTGTCCGCCAGCGGAGATATAAGTTTTCCGCCAGCGGAGATAAGTTGTTCGCCAGCGGAGATAAAGTTTCCGCCAGCGGAGATAAGTTGTCCGCCAGCGGAGATAAGTTGTTCGCCAGCGGAGATAAGTTGTCCGTCAGCGGAGGTAAGTTTTCCGCCAGCGGAGAAGAGTTGTCCGCCAGCGGAGATAAGTTGTCCGCCAGCGGAGATAAATTGTCCGCCAGCGGAGATAAATTGTTCCGCCAGCGGAGATAAGTTGTCCGCCAGCGGAGATAAGATTTCCGCCAGCGGAGAAAGTTGTCCGCCAGCGGAGATAAGTTTTCCGCCAGCGGAGATAAGTTGTCCGCCAGCGGAGATAAGTTGTCCGCCAGCGGAGATAAGTTGTCCGCCAGCGGAGATAAGTTGTCCGCCAGCGGAGATAAGTTGTCCGCCAGCGGAGATAAATTTCCGCCAGCGGAGATAAGTTGTCCGCCAGCGGAGATAAGTTTTCCGCCAGCGGAGATAAGTTGTCCGCCAGCGGAGATAAGTTGTCCGCCAGCGGAGATAAGTTGTCCGCCAGCGGAGATAAGTTGTCCGCCAGCGGAGATAAGTTGTCCGCCAGCGGAGATAAGTTGTCCGCCAGCGGAGATAAGTTGTTCCGCCAGCGGAGATAAGTTGTCCGCCAGCGGAGATAAGTTTTCCGCCAGCGGAGATAAATTGTCCGCCAGCGGAGATAAGTTGTCCGCCAGCGGAGATAAGTTGTCCGCCAGCGGAGATAAGTTGTCCGCCAGCGGAGATAAATTGTCCGCCAGCGGAGATAAGTTGTCCGCCAGCGGAGATAAGTTGTCCGCCAGCGGAGATAAGTTTTCCCGCCAGCGGAGATAAATTGTTCCGCCAGCGGAGATAAGTTGTCCGCCAGCGGAGATAAGTTGTCCGCCAGCGGAGATAAGTTGTCCGCCAGCGGAGATAAGTTGTCCGCCAGCGGAGATAAGTTGTCCGCCAGCGGAGATAAGTTGTTCCGCCAGCGGAGATAAGTTGTCCGCCAGCGGAGATAAGTTGTCCGCCAGCGGAGATAAGTTGTCCGCCAGCGGAGAGTAAGTTGTCCGCCAGCGGAGATAAATTGTTCCGCCAGCGGAGATAAGTTGTCCGCCAGCGGAGATAAGTTGTCCGCCAGCGGAGATAAGTTTTCCGCCAGCGGAGATAAGTTGTTCCGCCAGCGGAGATAAGTTGTCCGCCAGCGGAGATAAGTTGTCCGCCAGCGCCAGCGGAGATAAGTTGTCCGCCAGCGGAGATAAGTTGTCCGCCAGCGGAGATAAGTTGTCCGCCAGCGGAGATAAGTTGTCCGCCAGCGGAGATAAGTTGTCCGCCAGCGGAGATAAGTTGTCCGCCAGCGGAGATAAGTTGTCCGCCAGCGGAGATAAATTGTCCGCCAGCGGAGATAAATTGTCCGCCAGCGGAGATAAGTTGTCCGCCAGCGGAGATAAGTTGTTCCGCCAGCGGAGATAAGTTGTCCGCCAGCGGAGATAAATTGTCCGCCAGCGGAGATAAGTTGTCCGCCAGCGGAGATAAGTTGTCCGCCAGCGGAGATAAGTTTTCCGCCAGCGGAGATAAGTTGTCCGCCAGCGGAGATAAGTTTTCCGCCAGCGGAGATAAATTGTTCGCCAGCGGAGATAAGTTGTCCGCCAGCGGAGATAAATTGTCCGCCAGCGGAGATAAGTTGTCCGCCAGCGGAGATAAGAGATTCGCCAGCGGAGATAAGTTTCCGCCAGCGGAGATAAATTTTCCGCCAGCGGAGATAAATTGTCCGCCAGCGGAGATAAGTTGTCCGCCAGCGGAGATAAGTTGTCCGCCAGCGGAGATAAGTTGTCCGCCAGCGGAGATAAGTTGTCCGCCAGCGGAGATAAGTTTTTCCGCCAGCGGAGATAAATTTTCCGCCAGCGGAGATAAATTGTTCCGCCAGCGGAGATAAGTTGTCCGCCAGCGGAGATAAGTTGTCCGCCAGCGGAGATAAGTTGTCCGCCAGCGGAGATAAATTGTCCGCCAGCGGAGATAAGTTGTCCGCCAGCGGAGATAAGTTGTCCGCCAGCGGAGATAAGTTGTCCGCCAGCGGAGATAAGTTGTCCGCCAGCGGAGAGCGGAGATAAGTTGTCCCCAGCGGAGATAAATTTTCCGCCAGCGGAGATAAGTTGTTCGCCAGCGGAGATAAGTTGTCCGCCAGCGGAGATAAATTGTCCGCCAGCGGAGATAAGCGCCAGCGGAGATAAATTTTCCGCCAGCGGAGATAAATGTCCGCCAGCGGAGATAAGTTGTCCGCCAGCGGAGATAAGTTGTCCGCCAGCGGAGATAAGTTGTTCGCCAGCGGAGATAAGTTGTCCGCCAGCGGAGATAAGTTGTCCGCCAGCGGAGATAAGTTGTCCGCCAGCGGAGATAAGTTGTCCGCCAGCGGAGATAAGTTGTCCGCCAGCGGAGATAAGTTGTCCGCCAGCGGAGATAAGTTGTCCGCCAGCGGAGATAAGTTGTCCGCCAGCTGAGATAAGTTGTTCGCCAGCGGAGATAAGTTTTCCGCCAGCGGAGATAAATTGTCCGCCAGCGGAGATAAGTTGTCCGCCAGCGGAGATAAGTTGTCCGCCAGCGGAGATAAGTTGTTCGCCAGCGGAGATAAGTTTTTCCGCCAGCGGAGATAAGGTGGCCGCCAGCGGAGACGAGATGTACGCCAGCGGAGATAAGTTTTCCGACAGCGGAGATAAGTTTTCCGCCAGCGGAGATAAGTTTTCCGCCAGCGGAGATAAGTTGTCCGCCAGCGGAGATAAGTTTGTCCGCCAGCGGAGATAAGTTGTCCGCCAGCGGAGATAAGTTGTCCGCCAGCGGAGATAAGTTGTCCGCCAGCGGAGATAAGATGTCCGCCAGCGGAGATAAGTTTTCCGCCAGCGGAGATAAGTTGTCCGCCAGCGGAGATAAGTTGTCCGCCAGCGGAGATGAGTTGTCCGCCAGCGGAGATAAATTGTCCGCCAGCGGAGATAAATTTTCCGCCAGCGGAGATAAGTTGTTCGCCAGCGGAGATAAATTTTCCGCCAGCGGAGATAAGTTGTCCGCCAGCGGAGATAAATTTTCCGCCAGCGGAGATAAATTGTCTGCCAGCGGAGATAAGATGTCCGCCAGCGGAGATAAGCGCCAGCGGAGATAAGTTGTCCGCCAGCGGAGATAAATTGTCCGCCAGCGGAGATAAGTTGTCCGCCAGCGGAGATAAGTCCGCCAGCGGAGATAAGTTTTCCGCCAGCGGAGATAAGTTGTCCGCCAGCGGAGATAAGTTGTCCGCCAGCGGAGATAAATTGTCCGCCAGCGGAGATAAGTTGTCCGCCAGCGGAGATAAATTGTCCGCCAGCGGAGATAAGTTGTCCGCCAGCGGAGATAAATTGTCCGCCAGCGGAGATAAGTTTTCCGCCAGCGGAGATAAGTTGTCCGCCAGCGGAGATAAGTTGTCCGCCAGCGGAGATAAGTTGTCCGCCAGCGGAGATAAGTTGTCCGCCAGCGGAGATAAGTTGTCCGCCAGCGGAGATAAGTTTTCCGCCAGCGGAGATAAATTGTCCGCCAGCGGAGATAAGTTGTCCGCCAGCGGAGATAAGTTGTTCGCCAGCGGAGATAAGTTTTCCGCCAGCGGAGATAAGTTGTTCGCCAGCGGAGATAAGTTGTTCGCCAGCGGAGATAAGTTGTCCGCCAGCGGAGATAAATTTCCGCCAGCGGAGATAAATTGTCCGCCAGCGGAGATAAGTTGTCCGCCAGCGGAGATAAGTTTTCCCGCCAGCGGAGATAAGTTGTCCGCCAGCGGAGATAAGTTGTCCGCCAGCGGAGATAAGTTGTCCGCCAGCGGAGATAAGTTGTCCGCCAGCGGAGATAAATTGTCCGCCAGCGGAGATAAATTGTCCGCCAGCGGAGATAAGTTGTCCGCCAGCGGAGATAAGTTGTCCGCCAGCGGAGATAAGTTGTCCGCCAGCGGAGATAAGTTGTCCGCCAGCGGAGATAAGTTTTCCGCCAGCGGAGATAAGTTGTCCGCCAGCGGAGATAAATTGTCCGCCAGCGGAGATAAGTTGTTCGCCAGCGGAGATAAGTTTTCCGCCAGCGGAGATAAGTTGTCCGCCAGCGGAGATAAGTTTTCCGCCAGCGGAGATAAATTTTCCGCCAGCGGAGATAAGTTGTCCGCCAGCGGAGATAAGTTGTCCGCCAGCGGAGATAAATTTTCCGCCAGCGGAGATAAGTTGTCCGCCAGCGGAGATAAGTTGTTCGCCAGTGGAGATAAGTTGTCCGCCAGCGGAGATAAGTTGTCCGCCAGCGGAGATAAGTTGTCCGCCAGCGGAGATAAATTTTCCGCCAGCGGAGATAAGTTGTCCGCCAGCGGAGATAAATTGTCCGCCAGCGGAGATAAATTGTCCGCCAGCGGAGATAAGTTGTCCGCCAGCGGAGATAAATTGTCCGCCAGCGGAGATAAGTTGTCCGCCAGCGGAGATAAGTTTTCCGCCAGCGGAGATAAGTTGTTCGCCAGCGGAGATAAGTTTTCCGCCAGCGGATATAAATTTGCCGCCAGCAGAGATAAGTTGCTCGCCAGCGGAGATAATCTGTCTGCCATCGGAGATAAATTGTCCGCCAGCGGAGATAAGTTGTCCGCCAGCGGAGATAAGTTTTCCGCCAGCGGAGATAAATTGTTCGCCAGCGGAGATAAGTTGTCCGCCAGCGGAGATAAGTTGTTCCGCCAGCGGAGATAAATTGTCCGCCAGCGGAGATAAGTTGTTCCGCCAGCGGAGATAAGTTGTCCGCCAGCGGAGATAAATTTTCCGCCAGCGGAGATAAGTTTTCCGCCAGCGGAGACAAGTTGTCCGCCAGCGGAGATAAGTTGTCCGCCAGCGGAGATAAGTTGTCCGCCAGCGGAGATAAGTTGTCCGCCAGCGGAGATAAATTGTCCGCCAGCGGAGATAAGCGGAGATAAGTTCGCCAGCGGAGATAAGTTGTCCGCCAGCGGAGATAAGTTGTCCGCCAGCGGAGATAAATTGTCCGCCAGCGGAGATAAGTTGTCCGGCAGCGGATATAAATTTTCCGCCAGCGGAGATAAGTTGTCCGCCAGCGGAGATAAGTTGTCCGCCAGCGGAGATAAGTTGTTCGCCAGCGGAGATAAGTTGTCCGCCAGCGGAGATAAATTGTCCGCCAGCGGAGATAAGTTGTCCGCCAGCGGAGATAAGTTTTCCGCCGGCGGAGATAAGTTGTTCGCCAGCGGGGATAAGTTGTCCGCCAGCGGAGATAAATTGTTCCGCCAGCGGAGATAAGTTTCCGCCAGCGGAGATAAGTTGTCCGCCAGCGGAGATAAGTTGTTCGCCAGCGGAGATAAGTTTTCCGCCAGCGGAGATAAGTTGTCCGCCAGCGGAGATAAGTTGTCCGCCAGCGGAGATAAGTTGTCCGCCAGCGGAGATAAGTTGTCCGCCAGCGGAGATAAATTGTCCGCCAGCGGAGATAAGTTGTCCGCCAGCGGAGATAAGTTGTCCGCCAGCGGAGATAAGTTGTCCGCCAGCGGAGATAAGTTGTCCGCCAGCGGAGATAAGTTGTCCGCCAGCGGAGATAAGTTGTCCGCCAGCGGAGATAAGTTGTCCGCCAGCGGAGATAAATTGTCCGCCAGCGGAGATAAGTTGTCCGCCAGCGGAGATAAATTTTCCGCCAGCGGAGATAAGTTGTCCGCCAGCGGAGATAAGTTGTCCGCCAGCGGAGATAAATTTGTCCGCCAGCGGAGATAAGTTGTTCGCCAAGCGGAGATAAGTTGTCCGCCAGCGGAGATAAATTTTCCGCCAGCGGAGATAAATTGTCCGCCAGCGGAGATAAGTTGTCCGCCAGCGGAGATAAGTTTTCCGCCAGCGGAGATAAGTTGTTCGCCAGCGGAGATAGCGGCCAGCGGATAAAAATGTCCGCCAGCGGAGATAAATTGTCCGCCAGCGGAGATAAATTGTCCGCCAGCGGAGATAAGTTGTCCGCCAGCGGAGATAAGTTGTCCGCCAGCGGAGATAAGTTGTTCGCCAGCGGAGATAATTTGTCCGCCAGCGGATATAAATTGTCCGCCAGCGGAGATAAGTTGTCCGCCAGCGGAGATAAATTGTCTGCCAGCGGAGATAAGTTGTTCGCCAGCGGAGATAAGTTGTTCGCCAGCGGAGATAAGTTGTTCGCCAGCGGAGATAAATTTCCGCCAGCGGAGATAAGTTGTCCGCCAGCGGAGATAAGTTGTCCGCCAGCGGAGATAAGATGTTCCGCCAGCGGAGATAAGTTGTCCGCCAGCGGAGATAAGTTGTCCGCCAGCGGAGATAAGTTTCCGCCAGCGGAGATAAGTTGTCCGCCAGCGGAGATAAGTTGTCCGCCAGCGGAGATAAATTTTCCGCCAGCGGAGATAAATTGTCCGCCAGCGGAGATAAGTTGTCCGCCAGCGGAGATAAGTTGTTCCGCCAGCGGAGATAAGTTGTCCGCCAGCGGAGATAAATTTTCCGCCAGCGGAGATAAATTGTCCGCCAGCGGAGATAAGTTGTCCGCCAGCGGAGATAAGTTGTCCGCCAGCGGAGATAAGTTGTCCGCCAGCGGAGATAAGTTTTCCGCCAGCGGAGATAAGTTGTCCGCCAGCGGAGATAAGTTTTCCGCCAGCGGAGATAAATTGTCCGCCAGCGGAGATAAATTTGTCCGCCAGCGGAGATAAATTTTCCGCCAGCGGAGATAAGTTGTTCGCGCCAGCGGAGATAAAATTTGTCCGCCAGCGGAGATAAGTTGTTCGCCAGCGGAGATAAGTTGTCCGCCAGCGGAGATAAGTTTTCCGCCAGCGGAGATAAGTTGTCCGCCAGCGGAGATAAGTTGTCCGCCAGCGGAGATAAGTTTTCCGCCAGCGGAGATAAATTTTCCGCCAGCGGAGATAAGTTGTTCGCCAGCGGAGATTAGTTGTCCGCCAGCGGAGATAAGTTGTTCGCCAGCGGAGATAAGTTGTCCGCCAGCGGACATAAGTTTCCGCCAGCGGAGATAAGTTTTCCGCCAGCGGAGATAAGTTGTCCGCCAGCGGAGATAAGTTTTCCGCCAGCGGAGATAAGTTGTCCGCCAGCGGAGATAAGTTTTTCCGCCAGCGGAGATAAGTTGTCCGCCAGCGGAGATAAGTTGTCCGCCAGCGGATAAGATATAAATTTAAATTGTCCGCCAGCGGAGATAAATTGTCCGCCAGCGGAGATAAGTTGTCCGCCAGCGGAGATAAGTTGTTCGCCAGCGGAGATAAGTTGTCCGCCAGCGGAGATAAAGTTGTCCGCCAGCGGAGATAAGTTGTTCGCCAGCGGAGATAAATTTTCCGCCAGCGGAGATAAATTGTCCGCCAGCGGAGATAAGTTGTCCGCCAGCGGAGATAAGTTGTCCGCCAGCGGAGATAAGTTGTCCGCCAGCGGAGATAAGTTGTCCGCCAGCGGAGATAAGTTCCGCCAGCGGAGATAAGTTGCGCCAGCGGAGATAAGTTGTCCGCCAGCGGAGATAAGTTGTCCGCCAGCGGAGATAAGTTGTCCGCCAGCGGAGATAAGTTGTTCCGCCAGCGGAGATAAATTGTCCGCCAGCGGAGATAAATTGTCCGCCAGCGGAGATAAGTTGTCCGCCAGCGGAGATAAGTTGTCCGCCAGCGGAGATAAGTTTTCCGCCAGCGGAGATAAGTTGTCCGCCAGCGGAGATAAGTTGTCCGCCAGCGGAGATAAGTTGTCCGCCAGCGGAGATAAGTTGTCCGCCAGCGGAGATAAGTTTGTCCGCCAGCGGAGATAAGTTGTCCGCCAGCGGAGATAAGTTGTCCGCCAGCGGAGATAAGTTGTCCGCCAGCGGAGATAAGTTGTCCGCCAGCGGAGATAAATTGTCCGCCAGCGGAGATAAGTTGTCCGCCAGCGGAGATAAGTTGTCCGCCAGCGGAGATAAGTTGTCCGCCAGCGGAGATAAGTTGTCCGCCAGCGGAGATAAGTTTTCCGCCAGCGGAGATAAGTTGTCCGCCAGCGGAGATAAGTTGTCCGCCAGCGGAGATAAGTTGTCCGCCAGCGGAGATAAGTTGTCCGCCAGCGGAGATAAGTTGTCCGCCAGCGGAGATAAGTTGTCCGCCAGCGGAGATAAATTTTCCGCCAGCGGAGATAAGTTGTCCGCCAGCGGAGATAAGTTGTCCGCCAGCGGAGATAAGTTTTCCGCCAGCGGAGATAAATTTCCGCCAGCGGAGATAAGTTGTCCGCCAGCGGAGATAAGTTGTCCGCCAGCGGAGATAAGTTGTTCCGCCAGCGGAGATAAGTTTTCCGCCAGCGGAGATAAATTGTCCGCCAGCGGAGATAAGTTGTCCGCCAGCGGAGATAAGTTGTCCGCCAGCGGAGATAAGTTGTCCGCCAGCGGAGATAAATTGTCCGCCAGCGGAGATAAGTTTCCGCCAGCGGAGATAAATTGTCCGCCAGCGGAGATAAGTTGTCCGCCAGCGGAGATAAGTTTTCCGCCAGCGGAGATAAGTTGTCCGCCAGCGGAGATAAGTTGTCCGCCAGCGGAGATAAGTTGTCCGCCAGCGGAGATAAGTTGTCCGCCAGCGGAGATAAAATGTCCGCCAGCGGAGATAAATTGTCCGCCAGCGGAGATAAGTTGTCCGCCAGCGGAGATAAGTTGTTCCGCCAGCGGAGATAAATTTGTCCGCCAGCGGAGATAAATTGTCCGCCAGCGGAGATATAAATTGTCCGCCAGCGGAGATAAGTTGTCCGCCAGCGGAGATAAGTTGTCCGCCAGCGGAGATAAGTTGTCCGCCAGCGGAGATAAGATCCGCCAGCGGAGATAAGTTTTCCGCCAGCGGAGATAAATTTTCCGCCAGCGGAGATAAATTGTCCGCCAGCGGAGATAAGTTGTCCGCCAGCGGAGATAAGTTGTCCGCCAGCGGAGATAAGTTGTCCGCCAGCGGAGATGTCCGCCAGCGGAGATAAGTTCCGCCAGCGGAGATAAGTTGTCCGCCAGCGGAGATAAGTTGTCCGCCAGCGGAGATAAGTTTTCCGCCAGCGGAGATAAGTTGTCCGCCAGCGGAGATAAGTTGTCCGCCAGCGGAGATAAGTTGTCCGCCAGCGGAGATAAATTGTCCGCCAGCGGAGATAAGTTGTCCGCCAGCGGAGATAAGTTGTCCGCCAGCGGAGATAAGTTTTCCGCCAGCGGAGATAAGTTGTCCGCCAGCGGAGATAAGTTGTCCGCCAGCGGAGATAAATTGTCCGCCAGCGGAGATAAGTTGTCCGCCAGCGGAGATAAGTTTTCCGCCAGCGGAGATAAGTTGTCCGCCAGCGGAGATAAGTTGTCCGCCAGCGGAGATAAGTTGTTCCGCCAGCGGAGATAAGTTGTCCGCCAGCGGAGATAAGTTTTCCGCCAGCGGAGATAAGTTGTCCGCCAGCGGAGATAAGTTGTCCGCCAGCGGAGATAAGTTGTCCGCCAGCGGAGATAAGTTGTCCGCCAGCGGAGATAAGTTGTCCGCCAGCGGAGATTGTCCGCCAGCGGAGTTGTCCGCCAGCGGAGATAAGTTGTCCGCCAGCGGAGATAAGTTGTCCGCCAGCGGAGATAAGTTTTCCGCCAGCGGAGATAAATTGTCCGCCAGCGGAGATAAGTTGTCCGCCAGCGGAGATAAGTTGTTCCGCCAGCGGAGATAAGTTGTCCGCCAGCGGAGATAAGTTGTCCGCCAGCGGAGATAAGTTGTCCGCCAGCGGAGATAAGTTGTCCGCCAGCGGAGATAAGTTTTCCGCCAGCGGAGATAAGTTGTTCGCCAGCGGAGATAAGTTGTCCGCCAGCGGATATAAATTTCCGCCAGCGGAGATAAATTGTCCGCCAGCGGAGACAAGATGTCCGCCAGCGGAGATAAGTTTTCCGCCAGCCAGCGGAGATAAGTTGTTCGCCAGCGGAGATAAGTTGTCCGCCAGCGGAGATAAGTTGTTCGCCAGCGGAGATAAGCCGCCAGCGGAGATAAGTTGTCCGCCAGCGGAGATAAGTTTTCCGCCAGCGGAGATAAGTTGTCCGCCAGCGGAGATAAATTGTCCGCCAGCGGAGATAAGATGTCCGCCAGCGGAGATAAATTGTCCGCCAGCGGAGATAAGTTGTCCGCCAGCGGAGATAAGTTGTTCGTCAGCGGAGATAAGTTGTCCGCCAGCGGAGATAAATTGTCCGCCAGCGGAGATAAGTTGTTCGCCAGCGGAGATAAGTTGTCCGCCAGCGGAGATAAGTTGTCCGCCAGCGGAGATAAGTTGTCCGCCAGCGGAGATAAATTGTCCGCCAGCGGAGATAAGTTGTCCGCCAGCGGAGATAAGTTGTCCGCCAGCGGAGATGTTCGCCAGCGGAGATAAGTTGTCCGCCAGCGGAGATAAGTTGTCCGCCAGCGGAGATAAGTTGTCCGCCAGCGGAGATAAGTTTTCCGCCAGCGGAGATAAGTTGTTCCGCCAGCGGAGATAAGTTGTCCGCCAGCGGAGATAAGTTGTCCGCCAGCGGAGATAAGTTGTCCGCCAGCGGAGATAAGTTGTCCGCCAGCGGAGATAAATTGTCCGCCAGCGGAGATAAGTTGTCCGCCAGCGGAGATAAGTTTTCCGCCAGCGGAGATAAGTTGTCCGCCAGCGGAGATAAGTTGTCCGCCAGCGGAGATAAGTTGTCCGCCAGCGGAGATAAATTGTCCGCCAGCGGAGATAAGTTGTCCGCCAGCGGAGATAAGTTGTCCGCCAGCGGAGATAAGTTGTCCGCCAGCGGAGATAAGTTTTCCGCCAGCGGAGATAAGTTGTTCGCCAGCGGAGATAAGTTGTTCCGCCAGCGGAGATAAGTTGTCCGCCAGCGGAGATAAGTTGTCCGCCAGCGGAGATAAGTTGTCCGCCAGCGGAGATAAGTTGTCCCAGCGGAGATAAATTTTCCGCCAGCGGAGATAAGTTGTCCGCCAGCGGAGATATAAGTTGTCCGCCAGCGGAGATAAGTTGTCCGCCAGCGGAGATAAGTTTTCCGCCAGCGGAGATAAGTTGTCCGCCAGCGGAGATAAATTGTCCGCCAGCGGAGATAAGTTGTCCGCCAGCGGAGATAAGTTGTTCCGCCAGCGGAGATAAGTTGTCCGCCAGCGGAGATAAGTTGTCCGCCAGCGGAGATAAGTTGTCCGCCAGCGGAGATAAGTTGTTCCGCCAGCGGAGATAAGTTGTCCGCCAGCGGAGATAAGTTGTTCGCCAGCGGAGATAAGTTTTCCGCCAGCGGAGATAAGTTTTCCGCCAGCGGAGATAAGTTGTCCGCCAGCGGAGATAAGTTGTCTGCCAGCGGAGATAAGTTGTCCGCCAGCGGAGATAAGTTGTCCGCCAGCGGAGATAAGTTGTTCCGCCAGCGGAGATAAGTTGTCCGCCAGCGGAGATAAGTTTTCCGCCAGCGGAGATAAGTTGTTCCGCCAGCGGAGATAAGTTGTTCCGCCAGCGGAGATAAGTTGTCCGCCAGCGGAGATAAGTTGTTCGCCAGCGGAGATAAGTTGTCCGCCAGCGGAGATAAGTTTTCCGCCAGCGGAGATAAGTTTTTCCGCCAGCGGAGATAAGTTGTCCGCCAGCGGAGATAAATTGTCCGCCAGCGGAGATAAGTTGTCCGCCAGCGGAGATAAGTTGTCCGCCAGCGGAGATAAGTTGTCCGCCAGCGGAGATAAAGTTGTCCGCCAGCGGAGATAAGTTGTCCGCCAGCGGAGATAAGTTGTCCGCCAGCGGAGATAAATTGTCTGCCAGCGGAGATAAGTTGTCCGCCAGCGGAGATAAGTTGTTCGCCAGCGGAGATAAGTTGTCCGCCAGCGGAGATAAGTTGTTCCGCCAGCGGAGATAAGTTGTCCGCCAGCGGAGATAAGTTGTTCCGCCAGCGGAGATAAGTTGTCCGCCAGCGGAGATAAGTTGTCCGCCAGCGGAGATAAATTGTCCGCCAGCGGAGATAAGTTGTCCGCCAGCGGAGATAAGCGGAGATAAGTCGCCAGCGGAGATAAGTTGTTCGCCAGCGGAGATAAGTTGTCCGCCAGCGGAGATAAGTTGTCCGCCAGCGGAGATAAGTTGTCCGCCAGCGGAGATAAATTTTCCGCCAGCGGAGATAAGTTGTCCGCCAGCGGAGATAAGTTGTCCGCCAGCGGAGATAAGTTGTCCGCCAGCGGAGATAAGTTGTCCGCCAGCGGAGATAAGTTGTTCGCCAGCGGAGATAAGTTGTCCGCCAGCGGAGATAAGTTGTCCGCCAGCGGAGATAAGTTGTTCGCCAGCGGAGATAAGTTTTCCGCCAGCGGAGATAAATTGTCCGCCAGCGGAGATAAGTTGTCCGCCAGCGGAGATAAGTTGTCCGCCAGCGGAGATAAGTTTTCCGCCAGCGGAGATAAGTTGTCCGCCAGCGGAGATAAGTTGTCCGCCAGCGGAGCGGAGATAAGTTGTCCGCCAGCGGAGATAAGTTTTCCGCCAGCGGAGATAAGTTGTCCGCCAGCGGAGATAAGTTGTCCGCCAGCGGAGATAAATTTCCGCCAGCGGAGATAAGTTGTCCGCCAGCGGAGATAAGTTTTCCGCCAGCGGAGATAAGTTGTTCGCCAGCGGAGATAAAGCGGATATTTCCGCCAGCGGAGATAAATTTTCGCCAGCGGAGATAAATTGTCCGCCAGCGGAGATAAGTTGTCCGCCAGCGGAGATAAGTTTTCCGCCAGCGGAGATAAGTTGTCCGCCAGCGGAGATAAGTTGTTCCGCCAGCGGAGATAAATTTTCCGCCAGCGGAGATAAAGTTGTCCGCCAGCGGAGATAAGTTGTCCGCCAGCGGAGATAAGTTGTCCGCCAGCGGAGATAAGTTGTCCGCCAGCGGAGATAAATTTCCTGCCAGCGGAGATAAGTTGTCCGCCAGCGGAGATAAGTTGTCCGCCAGCGGAGATAAGTTGTCCGCCAGCGGAGATAAGTTGTCCGCCAGCGGAGATAAGTTGTTCGCCAGCGGAGATAAGTTGTCCGCCAGCGGAGATAAGTTGTCCGCCAGCGGAGATAAAAGTTGTTCGCCAGCGGAGATAAGTTGTCCGCCAGCGGAGATAAAGTTTTCCGCCAGCGGAGATAAGTTGTCCGCCAGCGGAGATAAGTTGTCCGCCAGCGGAGATAAGTTGTCCGCCAGCGGAGATAAGTTGTCCGCCAGCGGAGATAAGTTGTTCGCCAGCGGAGATAAGTTGTCCGCCAGCGGAGATAAGTTGTCCGCCAGCGGAGATAAATTGTCCGCCAGCGGAGATAAGTTGTTCGCCAGCGGAGATAAGTTGTCCGCCAGCGGAGATAAGTTGTCCGCCAGCGGAGATAAGTTGTCCGCCAGCGGAGATAAGTTGTCCGCCAGCGGAGATAAGTTGTCCGCCAGCGGAGATAAGTTTTCTGCCAGCGGATATAAATTTTCCGCCAGCGGAGATAAGTTGTCCGCCAGCGGAGATAAGTTGTCCGCCAGCGGAGATAAGTTGTCCGCCAGCGGAGATAAGTTGTCCGCCAGCGGAGATAAGTTGTCCGCCAGCGGAGATAAGTTGTCCGCCAGCGGAGATAAGTTTTCCGCCAGCGGAGATAAATTGTCCGCCAGCGGAGATAAGTTGTCCGCCAGCGGAGATAAGTTTCCGCCAGCCAGCGGAGATAAATTGTCCGCCAGCGGAGATAAGTTGTCCGCCAGCGGAGATAAGTTGTCCGCCAGCGGAGATAAGTTGTCCGCCAGCGGAGATAAATTTCCGCCAAGCGGAGATAAATTGTCCGCCAGCGGAGATAAGTTGTCCGCCAGCGGATAAGTTGTCCGCCAGCGGAGATAAGTTGTCCGCCAGCGGAGATAAGTTGTCCGCCAGCGGAGATAAGTTGTCCGCCAGCGGAGATAAGTTGTTCGCCAGCGGAGATAAGTTGTCCGCCAGCGGATATAAATTTCCGCCAGCGGAGATAAGTTGTCCGCCAGCGGAGATAAGTTTTCCGCCAGCGGAGATAAGTTGTTCGCCAGCGGAGATAAGTTTTCCGCCAGCGGAGATAAGTTGTTCGCCAGCGGAGATAAGTTGTCCGCCAGCGGAGATAAGATTTCCGCCAGCGGAGATAAGTTGTCCGCCAGCGGAGATAAGTTGTCCGCCAGCGGAGATAAGTTGTCCGCCAGCGGAGATAAATTTGTCCGCCAGCGGAGATAAGTTGTCCGCCAGCGGAGATAAGTTTTCCGCCAGCGGAGATAAGTTGTCCGCCAGCGGAGATAAGTTTTCCGCCAGCGGAGATAAGTTGTCCGCCAGCGGAGATAAATTGTCCGCCAGCGGAGATAAATTGTCCGCCAGCGGAGATAAGATGTTCCGCCAGCGGAGATAAGTTGTTCCGCCAGCGGAGATAAGTTGTCCGCCAGCGGAGATAAGTTTTCTGCCAGCGGAGATAAATTGTCCGCCAGCGGAGATAAGTTGTTCGCCAGCGGAGATAAGTTGTCCGCCAGCGGAGATAAATTGTCCGCCAGCGGAGATAAGTTGTCCGCCAGCGGAGATAAATTGCCCGCCAGCGGAGATAAATTGTCCGCCAGCGGAGATAAGTTTTCCGCCAGCGGAGATAAGTTGTTCGCCAGCGGAGATAAGTTTTCCGCCAGCGGAGATAAATTGTCCGCCAGCGGAGATAAGTTGTCCGCCAGCGGATATAAATTTTCCGCCAGCGGAGATAAATTGTCTGCCAGCGGAGATAAGTTGTCCGCCAGCGGAGATAAGTTGTTCGCCAGCGGAGATAAGTTGTCCGCCAGCGGAGATAAGTTGTCCGCCAGCGGAGATAAGTTTTCCGCCAGCGGAGATAAGTTGTCCGCCAGCGGAGATAAATTGTCCGCCAGCGGAGATAAGTTGTCCGCCAGCGGAGATAAATTGTCCGCCAGCGGAGATAAGTTGTCCGCCAGCGGAGATAAAATTTTCCGCCAGCGGAGATAAGTTGTCCGCCAGCGGAGATAAGTTTTCCGCCAGCGGAGATAAATTGTCCGCCAGCGGAGATAAGTTGTCCCAGCGCCAGCGGAGATAAATTGTCCGCCAGCGGAGATAAGTTGTCCGCCAGCGGAGATAAGTTGTTCCGCCAGCGGAGATAAGTTGTCCGCCAGCGGAGATAAATTTTCCGCCAGCGGAGATAAATTGTCCGCCAGCGGAGATAAGTTGTCCGCCAGCGGAGATAAGTTTTCCGCCAGCGGAGATAAATTGTCCGCCAGCGGAGATAAGTTTTCCGCCAGCGGAGATAAGTTGTCCGCCAGCGGAGATAAGTTGTCCGCCAGCGGAGATAAGTTGTCCGCCAGCGGAGATAAGTTGTCCGCCAGCGGAGATAAGTTGTTCGCCAGCGGGAGATAAGTTGTTCGCCAGCGGAGATAAGTTGTTCCGCCAGCGGAGATAAATTTTCCGCCAGCGGAGATAAATTGTCCGCCAGCGGAGATAAGTTGTCCGCCAGCGGAGATAAATTGTCCGCCAGCGGAGATAAGTTGTCCGCCAGCGGAGATAAGTTGTCCGCCAGCGGAGATAAATTTTCCGCCAGCGGAGATAAGTTGTCCGCCAGCGGAGATATAAGTTTTCCGCCAGCGGAGATAAGTTGTCCGCCAGCGGAGATAAGTTTTCCGCCAGCGGAGATAAGTTGTTCGCCAGCGGAGATAAGTTGTCCGCCAGCGGAGATAAGATTGTTCGCCAGCGGAGATAAATTGTCCGCCAGCGGAGATAAATTGTTCGCCAGCGGAGATAAGTTGTCCGCCAGCGGAGATAAGTTGTCCGCCAGCGGAGATAAGTTGTCCGCCAGCGGAGATAAAATGTCCGCCAGCGGATATAAATTGTCCGCCAGCGGAGATAAGTTGTCCGCCAGCGGAGATAAGTTGTCCGCCAGCGGAGATAAGTTTTCCGCCAGAGGAGATAAGTTGTTCGCCAGCGGAGATAAGTTGTCCGCCAGCGGAGATAAGATGTCCGCCAGCGGAGATAAGTTTTCCGCCAGCGGAGATAAATTGTCCGCCAGCGGAGATAAGTTGTCCGCCAGCGGAGATAAGTTGTCCGCCAGCGGAGATAAGTTTCCGCCAGCGGAGATAAGTTGTCCGCCAGCGGAGATAAGTTTTCCGCCAGCGGAGATAAGTTGTCCGCCAGCGGAGATAAGTTGTCCGCCAGCGGAGATAAGTTTTCCGCCAGCGGAGATAAATTGTCCGCCAGCGGAGATAAAGTTGTCCGCCAGCGGAGATAAAATTTGTCCGCCAGCGGAGATAAGTTGTCCGCCAGCGGAGATAAGTTGTCCGCCAGCGGAGATAAGTTGTTCCGCCAGCGAGATAAGTTGTCCGCCAGCGGAGATAAATTTTCCGCCAGCGGAGATAAATTGTCCGCCAGCGGAGATAAGTTGTTCCGCCAGCGGAGATAAGTTGTTCGCCAGCGGAGATAAGTTGTCCGCCAGCGGAGATAAATTGTCCGCCAGCGGAGATAAGTTTTCCGCCAGCGGAGATAAGTTGTTCGCCAGCGGAGATAAATTGTCCGCCAGCGGAGATAAAATTGTCCGCCAGCGGAGATAAGTTGTCCGCCAGCGGAGATAAATTTTCCGCCAGCGGAGATAAATTGTCCGCCAGCGGAGATAAGTTGTTCGCCAGCCAGCCAGCGGAGATAAGATGTCCGCCAGCGTTCCGCCAGCGGAGATAAGTTGTCCGCCAGCGGAGATAAGTTGTTCCGCCAGCGGAGATAAGTTGTCCGCCAGCGGAGATAAGTTGTCCGCCAGCGGAGATAAGTTGTCCGCCAGCGGAGATAAGTTGTTCGCCAGCGGAGATAAGTTTTCCGCCAGCGGAGATAAATTGTCCGCCAGCGGAGATAAGTTGTCCGCCAGCGGAGATAAGTTGTTCGCCAGCGGAGATAAGTTGTCCGCCAGCGGAGATAAGTTTTCCGCCAGCGGAGATAAATTGTCCGCCAGCGGAGATAAGATTTTCCGCCAGCGGAGATAAATTGTCCGCCAGCGGAGATAAGTTGTCCGCCAGCGGAGATAAGTTTTCCGCCAGCGGAGATAAGTTGTCCGCCAGCGGAGATAAGTTTTCCGCCAGCGGAGATAAATTGTCCGCCAGCGGAGATAAGTTGTCCGCCAGCGGAGATAAATTTTCCGCCAGCGGAGATAAATTTCCGCCAGCGGAGATAAGTTGTCCGCCAGCGGAGATAAGTTGTCCGCCAGCGGAGATAAGTTGTCCGCCAGCGGAGATAAGTTGTCCGCCAGCGGAGATAAGTTGTCCGCCAGCGGAGATAAGTTTTCCGCCAGCGGAGATAAGTTGTCCGCCAGCGGAGATAAGTTGTCCGCCAGCGGAGATAAGTTGTTCGCCAGCGGAGATAAATTGTCTGCCAGCGGAGATAAGTTGTCCGCCAGCGGAGATAAATTGTCCGCCAGCGGAGATAAATTTGTCCGCCAGCGGAGATAAATTGTCCGCCAGCGGAGATAAGTTGTCCGCCAGCGGAGATAAGTTGTCCGCCAGCGGAGATAAGTTGTCCGCCAGCGGAGATAAGTTGTCCGCCAGCGGAGATAAGTTTTCCGCCAGCGGAGATAAGTTGTCCGCCAGCGGAGATAAGATGTCCGCCAGCGGAGATAAGTTGTCCGCCAGCGGAGATAAATTGTCCGCCAGCGGAGATAAGTTGTTCCGCCAGCGGAGATAAATTTTCCGCCAGCGGAGATAAATTGTCCGCCAGCGGAGATAAGATTTCCGCCAGCGGAGATAAGTTGTCCGCCAGCGGAGATAAGTTGTCCGCCAGCGGAGATTAGTTGTCCGCCAGCGGAGATAAGTCTTCCGCCAGCGGAGATAAGTTGTCCGCCAGCGGATATAAATTTTCCGCCAGCGGAGATAAAATGTCTGCCAGCGGATATAAATTTTCCGCCAGCGGAGATAAGTTGTTCCGCCAGCGGAGATAAGTTGTCCGCCAGCGGAGATAAGTTGTCCGCCAGCGGAGATAAGTTGTCCGCCAGCGGAGATAAATTGTCCGCCAGCGGAGATAAATTGTCCGCCAGCGGAGATAAGTTGTCCGCCAGCGGAGATAAGTTGTTCCGCCAGCGGAGATAAGTTTTCCGCCAGCGGAGATAAATTGTTCCGCCAGCGGAGATAAGTTGTCCGCCAGCGGAGATAAATTTTCCGCCAGCGGAGATAAAGCGGAGATAAATTTCCCCGCCAGCGGAGATAAGTTGTCCGCCAGCGGAGATAAAATGTCCGCCAGCGGAGATAAGTTCTCCGCCAGCGGAGATAAGTTGTCCGCCAGCGGAGATAAGTTGTCCGCCAGCGGAGATAAGTTGTCCGCCAGCGGAGATAAATTTCCGCCAGCGGAGATAAATTGTTCGCCAGCGGAGATAAAGTTGTCCGCCAGCGGAGATAAATTGTTCGCCAGCGGAGATTAGTTGTCCGCCAGCGGAGATAAGTTGTTCGCCAGCGGAGATAAGTTGTCCGCCAGCGGAGATAAGTTGTTCCGCCAGCGGAGATAAATTTCCCGCCAGCGGAGATAAATTGTCTGCCAGCGGAGATACGTTTTCCGCCAGCGGAGATAAGTTGTTCGCCAGCGGAGATAAGTTGTCCGCCAGCGGAGATAAGTTTTCCGCCAGCGGAGATAAATTGTTCCGCCAGCGGAGATAAGTTGTCCGCCAGCGGAGATAAGTTTTCCGCCAGCGGAGATAAGTTGTTCGCCAGCGGAGATAAGTTTTCCGCCAGCGGAGATAAATTGTCCGCCAGCGGAGACAAGATGTCCGCCAGCGGAGATAAGTTTTCCGCCAGCGGAGATAAGTTGTCCGCCAGCGGATATAAATTTCCGCCAGCGGAGATAAGTTGTCCGCCAGCGGAGATAAGTTGTCCGCCAGCGGAGATAAGTTGTTCGCCAGCGGAGATAAATTGTCCGCCAGCGGAGATAAGTTGTCCGCCAGCGGAGATAAGTGTCCGCCAGCGGAGATAAGTTGTCCGCCAGCGGAGATAAGTTGTCCGCCAGCGGAGATAAGTTGTCCGCCAGCGGAGCGGCCAGCGGAGATAAATTTCGCCAGCGGAGATAAGTTGTCCGCCAGCGGAGATAAGTTGTTCGCCAGCGGAGATAAGTTTTCCGCCAGCGGAGATAAGTTGTCCGCCAGCGGAGATAAGTTGTTCGCCAGCGGAGATAAGATGTCCGCCAGCGGAGATAAATTGTCCGCCAGCGGAGATAAGTTGTCCGCCAGCGGAGATAAGTTGTTCGCCAGCGGAGATAAGTTGTTCCGCCAGCGGAGATAAGTTGTCCGCCAGCGGAGATAAGTTGTCCGCCAGCGGAGATAAGTTTTCCGCCAGCGGAGATAAATTTTCCGCCAGCGGAGATAAGGAGATAAGTCCGCCAGCGGAGATAAGTTGTCCGCCAGCGGAGATAAGTTGTTCGCCAGCGGAGATAAATTGTCCGCCAGCGGAGATAAATTGTCCGCCAGCGGAGATAAATTGTCCGCCAGCGGAGATAAGTTGTCCGCCAGCGGAGATAAGTTTTCCGCCAGCGGAGATAAGTTGTCCGCCAGCGGAGATAAGTTTTCCGCCAGCGGAGATAAGTTGTCCGCCAGCGGAGATAAGTTGTCCGCCAGCGGAGATAAGTTGTTCGCCAGCGGAGATAAATTTTCCGCCAGCGGAGATAAATTGTCCGCCAGCGGAGATAAGTTGTCCGCCAGCGGAGATAAGGTGTCCGCCAGCGGAGATAAGTTTTCCGCCAGCTGAGATAAGTTGTCCGCCAGCGGAGATAAATTGTCCGCCAGCGGAGACAAGTTGTCCGCCAGCGGAGATAAATTTTTCCGCCAGCGGAGATAAATTGTCCGCCAGCGGAGATAAGTTGTTCGCCAGCGGAGATAAGTTGTCCGCCAGCGGAGATAAATTGTCCGCCAGCGGAGATAAGTTGTCCGCCAGCGGAGATAAGTTGTCCGCCAGCGGAGATAAGTTGTCCGCCAGCGGAGATAAGTTGTTCCGCCAGCGGAGATAAGTTGTCCGCCAGCGGAGATAAATGTCCGCCAGCGGAGATAAATTGTTCCGCCAGCGGAGATAAGTTGTCCGCCAGCGGAGATAAGTTTTCCGCCAGCGGAGATAAGTTGTCCGCCAGCGGAGATAAGTTTTCCGCCAGCGGAGATAAGTTGTTCCGCCAGCGGAGATAAGTTGTCCGCCAGCGGAGATAAGTTTTCCGCCAGCGGAGATAAGTTGTCCGCCAGCGGAGATAAGTTTTCCGCCAGCGGAGATAAAGTTGTTCGCCAGCGGAGATAAGTTGTCCGCCAGCGGAGATAAGTTGTCCGCCAGCGGAGATAAGTTGTCCGCCAGCGGAGATAAAATTGTTCGCCAGCGGAGATAAATTGTCCGCCAGCGGAGATAAATTGTCCGCCAGCGGAGATAAGTTGTCCGCCAGCGGAGATAAGATGTCCGCCAGCGGAGATAAAATTGTTCGCCAGCGGAGATAAGTTGTCCGCCAGCGGAGATAAGTTGTCCGCCAGCGGAGATAAGTTGTCCGCCAGCGGAGATAAGATGTCCGCCAGCGGAGATAAATTTTCTGCCAGCGGAGATAAGTTGTCCGCCAGCGGAGATAAGTTGTCCGCCAGCGGAGATAAGTTGTCCGCCAGCGGAGATAAGTTGTCCGCCAGCGGAGATAAGTTTTCCGCCAGCGGAGATAAGTTGTTCGCCAGCGGAGATAAGTTGTCCGCCAGCGGAGATAAGTTGTCCGCCAGCGGAGATAAAATGTCCGCCAGCGGAGATAAGTTGTCCGCCAGCGGAGACAAGTTGTCCGCCAGCGGAGATAAGTTGTTCGCCAGCGGAGATAAATTTGTCCGCCAGCGGAGATAAGTTGTCCGCCAGCGGAGATAAGTTGTCCGCCAGCGGAGATAAGTTGTCCGCCAGCGGAGATAAGTTGTTCCGCCAGCGGAGATAAATTGTCCGCCAGCGGAGATAAGTTGTCCGCCAGCGGAGATAAGTTGTCCGCCAGCGGAGATAAGTTGTCCGCCAGCGGATATAAATTTCCCGCCAGCGGAGATAAATTGTTCGCCAGCGGAGATAAGTTTTCCGCCAGCGGAGATAAGTTGTTCGCCAGCGGAGATAAGTTTTCCGCCAGAGGAGATAAGTTGTCCGCCAGCGGAGATAAGTTGTCCGCCAGCGGAGATAAGTTGTCCGCCAGCGGAGATAAGTTTTCCGCCAGCGGAGATAAGTTGTTCGCCAGCGGAGATAAGTTTTCCGCCAGCGGAGATAAATTGTCCGCCAGCGGAGATAAGATGTCCGCCAGCGGAGATAAATTTCCCGCCAGCGGAGATAAATTGTCCGCCAGCGGAGATAAGTTGTCCGCCAGCGGAGATAAGTTGTCCGCCAGCGGAGATAAATTGTCCGCCAGCGGAGATAAGTTGTCCGCCAGCGGAGATAAGTTGTCCGCCAGCGGAGATAAGTTGTCCGCCAGCGGAGATAAGTTGTCCGCCAGCGGAGAATAAGTTGTTCGCCAGGAGGAGATAAGTTGTCCGCCAGCGGAGATAAGTTGTCCGCCAGCGGAGATAAGTTGTCCGCCAGCGGAGATAAATTGTCCGCCAGCGGAGATAAATTGTCCGCCAGCGGAGATAAGTTGTCCGCCAGCGGAGATAAGTTGTTCGCCAGCGGAGATAAGTTTTCCGCCAGCGGAGATAAGTTGTTCGCCAGCGGAGATAAGTTGTCCGCCAGCGGAGATAAATTGTCCGCCAGCGGAGATAAGTTTTCCGCCAGCGGAGATAAGTTGTCCGCCAGCGGAGATAAGTTGTCCGCCAGCGGAGATAAGCTGTTCGCCAGCGGAGATAAGTTGTCCGCCAGCGGAGATTAGTTGTCCGCCAGCGGAGATAAGTTGTCCGCCAGCGGAGATAAGTTGTCCGCCAGCGGAGATAAGTTTTCCGCCAGCGGAGATAAGTTGTCCGCCAGCGGAGATAAGTTTTCCGCCAGCGGAGATAAATTGTCCGCCAGCGGAGACAAGATGTCCGCCAGCGGAGATAAGTTGTTCGCCAGCGGAGATAAGTTGTCCGCCAGCGGAGATAAGTTGTCCGCCAGCGGAGATAAGTTGTCCGCCAGCGGAGATAAGTTGTCCGCCAGCGGATATAAATTTCCCGCAAGTGGAGATAAAATTGTCCGCCAGCGGAGATAAGTTTTCCGCCAGCGGAGATAAGTTTTCCGCCAGCGGAGATAAGTTGTCCGCCAGCGGAGATAAGTTGTCCGCCAGCGGAGATAAGATGTCCGCCAGCGGAGATAAGTTTTCGCCAGCGGATTTCCGCCAGCGGAGATAAGTTTTTCGCCAGCGGAGATAAGTTGTCCGCCAGCGGAGATAAGTTTTCCGCCAGCGGAGATAAATTGTCCGCCAGCGGAGATAAGTTGTTCGCCAGCGGAGATAAATTTTTCCGCCAGCGGAGATAAGCGTTGTCCGCCAGCGGAGATAAGTTGTCCGCCAGCGGAGATAAGTTGTCCGCCAGCGGATATAAATTTCCGCCAGCGGAGATAAGTTGTCCGCCAGCGGAGATAAGTTGCCCGCCAGCGGAGATAAATTGTCCGCCAGCGGAGATAAATTTTCCGCCAGCGGAGATAAGTTGTTCCGCCAGCGGAGATAAGTTGTCCGCCAGCGGAGATAAGTTGTCCGCCAGCGGAGATAAGTTTTTCGCCAGCGGAGATAAATTTTCCGCCAGCGGAGATAAGTTGTCCGCCAGCGGAGATAAGTTTTCCGCCAGCGGAGATAAGTTGTTCGCCAGCGGAGATAAGTTTTCCGCCAGCGGAGATAAATTGTCCGCCAGCGGAGATAAGTTTTCCGCCAGCGGAGATAAGTTGTCCGCCAGCGGAGATAAGTTGTTCGCCAGCGGAGATAAGTTGTTCGCCAGCGGAGATAAGTTTTCGCCAGCGGAGATAAATTGTCCGCCAGCGGAGATAAGTTTTCCGCCAGCGGAGAAAAGTCTTCCGCCAGCGGAGATAAGTTGTCCGCCAGCGGAGATAAATTGTCCGCCAGCGGAGATAAAATTGTTCGCCAGCGGAGATAAGTTTTCCGCCAGCGGAGATAAATTTTCGCCAGCGGAGATAAATTTTCCGCCAGCGGAGATAAGTTGTCCGCCAGCGGAGATAAGTTGTTCGCCAGCGGAGATAAAATTGTCCGCCAGCGGAGACAAGATGTCCGCCAGCGGAGATAAGTTTTCCGCCAGCGGAGATAAATTGTCCGCCAGCGGAGATAAGTTTTTCGCCAGCGAAGATAAAATGTCCGCCAGCGGAGATAAATTTCCCGCCAGCGGAGATAAATTGTCCGCCAGCGGAGATAAGTTGTCCGCCAGCGGAGATAAGTTTTCCGCCAGCGGAGATAAGTTGTTCGCCAGCGGAGATAAGTTTTCCGCCAGCGGAGATAAATTGTTCGCCAGCGGAGATAAGTTGTCCGCCAGCGGAGATAAGTTGTTCGCCAGCGGAGATAAATTTTTCCGCCAGCGGAAATAAATTTCCGCCAGCGGAGATAAGTTGTTCGCCAGCGGAGATAAGTTGTTCGCCAGCGGAGATAAGTTGTTCGCCAGCGGAGATAAGTTGTCCGCCAGCGGAGATAAGTTGTTCGCCAGCGGAGATAAATTGTCTGCCAGCGGAGATAAGTTTTCCGCCAGCGGAGATAAGTTTTTCGCCAGCGGAGATAAGTTGTTCGCCAGCGGAGATAAGTTGTCCGCCAGCAGAGATAAGTTGTTCCGCCAGCGGAGATAAGTTTTCCGCCAGCGGAGATAAATTGTCCGCCAGCGGAGATAAGTTGTTCGCCAGCGGAGATAAGTTGTCCGCCAGCGGAGATAAGTTGTCCGCCAGCGGAGATAAATTGTCCGCCAGCGGAGACAAAATGTCCGCCAGCGGAGATAAGTTTTCCGCCAGCGGAGATAAATTGTTCGCCAGCGGAGATAAGATTGTCCGCCAGCGGAGATAAATTGTCCGCCAGCGGAGATAAGTTTTCCGCCAGCGGAGATAAGTTGTTCGCCAGCGGAGATAAGTTGTTCGCCAGCGGAGATAAATTTCCGCCAGCGGAGATAAGTTGTTCGCCAGCGGAGATAAGTTTTCCGCCAGCGGATATAAATTTTCCGCCAGCGGAGATAAATTGTCCGCCAGCGGAGATAAGATGTCCGCCAGCGGAGATAAGTTGTCCGCCAGCGGAGATAAGTTGTTCGCCAGCGGAGATAAGTTTTCCGCCAGCGGAGAAACGTTGTTCGCCAGCGGAGATAAGTTGTCCGCCAGCGGATATAAGTTGTTCCGCCAGCGGAGATAAATTGTCTGCCAGCGGAGATAAGTTTTCCGCCAGCGGAGATAAGTTGTTCGCCAGCGGAGATAAGTTTCCCGCCAGCGGAGATAAGTTGTCCGCCAGCGGAGATAAAGTTGTTCGCCAGCGGAGATAAGTTGTCCGCCAGTGGAGATGAGTTTTCCGCAGCGGAGATAAGTTGTTCGCCAGCGGAGATAAGTTTTCCGCCAGCGGAGATAAGTTGTTCGCCAGCGGAGATAAGTTGTCTGCCAGCGGATATAAGTTTTCCGCCAGCGGAGATAAGTTGTTCGCCAGCGGAGATAAGTTGTCCGCCAGCGGAGATAAATTTTCCGCCAGCGGAGAAACGTTGTTCGTCAGCGGAGATAAGTTGTCCGCCAGTGGATATAAATTTCCCGCCAGCGGAGATAAATTGTCTGCCAGCGGAGACAAGATGTCCGCCAGCGGAGATTAGTTTCCGCCAGCTGAGAAAAGTTGTTCGCCAGCGGAGATAAGTTTTCCGCCAGCGGAGATAAGTTGTTCGCCAGCGAAGAT
>CM017779.1:2064717-2121124 GCA_008121275.1 Drosophila lowei
AGTGACGCAATAAATTGATAATATCATTTTTGCAATCATGAAAAAACTCTTTTAAATCAATCTGTTCACTTTTATTTGAGTGAACACGATATGATTTTAAAGGAAATCGCGACTCCGTTGAAATTAAAATGACGTTTTCATTTTCCTCCAGTTGCGCTGCTCTTGCATTCTTATGTTTGTCTGACATCATATGGCGTCTTTCCCTAGACGGAGGAAAACTTTCACCGCAAATTGAACAGTCAATCATCCTTAGTTCCATCGGAGTATCCAATCTAGGCCGTTTTGAAGCTCCTGACGTTGAAGGGCCTTGGAGATCACTTGAAGTAGATCCTCTGCTCATTAGAACCTCAAAAGCATTTCGAGGTCCCAAGCATGATTCATAATGAGAATCAAACTCTATTAAGTCTATGGACTTAGAGCAAAGGTCACACACCACATTATTACGAGAGCATCTCGCATAATGAGATTGAAACTCTATAAAGTCGACGGACTTATCACACATGTTGCACTTAATTGCTGATGCCATTTTTATTTTTTTATTTTTTTGAACTGACCACTTTCACTTTTGAAATAGGACTAAGGGTTTTCTTTCTAAATGACATCCTATTTATCGCCCCAAACACCTACTTAATATTTCGTATACAAAACGACCTGTACCTGTTTACAAACCTGTTTCAAACGATTCCTATTGGGCTATCTAATAATATGATGTAACCTGTACCTATATTCTACCTGAAATCCACTTATTCTTTTGTGTAATCCTCACTTGAAAGAAACCTGTTTCAAACGAATCCTATGATTCTCTTGTAATAAGAGGAAGTGAAATTCAACCAATCAAAAGTAAAACAGATAACATTGAAAATAAATAGTGTTTAAATGTGTTGTATTTATTATTTTAAGAAAAATACATCAAATATTCTTATTATATAAATATGTATTCGTATTATTACAATTTCGCCTCAGTTATTTTTACCGCAGCAATTAAATCATCATCATCTTCGTCCCGAAGTAGTTCCTGGAGTCGAGATCTTTTATCGTGGTCCTGATTATCTACTAAATCGAAAATGCTGTCATCATCCGGGAAAATGTATGATGGATTATCATTATTAGGCGTTGCATTCCTTGGCTCATCGTCGTCATCATCCCATTTAATCTGACTTAACCAGTTGAAGTTATCGAGATTGCTCTCGAGATAGGTTTGGGTCTTAATCCCAAAAATCAGGGATAGGTCTACGGAGCTCGGCTGAGAGTCCAGATTTATGGTTGATTCCGGTTGGGAATCGATAAAATGATTTCGAGGTCATCCATCGTTGTTAAAAGATGACTAGTTTCTGTACTAGCTGTTAGCTGTGAGTAGCTATTATATAGGCACATTGCTATGGGACAGTGTTAGGTACACAAAGGAGGAATATAAATTATAGAGAAAGTAGAAAGGTTCAAGAGCATCCAAACCGTTTTCAGGAAACACTTAAAAATACCTCTAAACTATCACATTAGATTCATTTCAAAGGGATGACCTACCTGTTTGAGGGTTGTTTGAATCGCAACATGGAACCAATCGTAAAAAACAGGTCCATTGTCAGTAAGAGGGAGGAGAGAGAATATAAATGAGCGAAGGATCGATTTCGATTTGAGATTATTTTACATGAGTGAGAAAGAGGATTGAGATCGAAGTTAGTTTACATTATCGCCGATAGGGGCGCCACCAAGTAGTAAGGAAAAGGGACGGTCGTATATTTACTATGAGTAGCATTATTTAATTTGTATGTCTTCCTATTATAATTTTATTCTTTGTGTGCTCCTGTATATATCTCCATTAATTATGTGTTTTCTTATTATTCAACCCTCTATACGGACATCTAGAAAACCAGTCCCTTACTATGTTTTTGTATAGGATGTAAATATCAGAAACTTCAACCATTTGTTTCCCAATTCAATGTAATAAAATATCCTATAAGTATTTATTTAACATGATCAGTTCATAACATAGCAACCATTTTTTCCCAATTCAATGTTAATAAAATATCCTATAAGTATTTATTTAACATGATCACGTAATAACATAGCAACACGATGCACACTTACAATCAACATGTTGCCAAGCTGTACATGCTTAAGCACATGCTGCAGCAGCATGTTGCGAATTTGGTAATTCAGTCTAAAATTCGATCCAACCGTCCCTTTTCCTTACTACTTGGTGGCGCCCCTATCGGCGATAATGTAAACTAACTTCGATCTCAATCCTCTTTCTCACTCATGTAAAATAATCTCAAATCGAAATCAATCCTTCGCTCATTTATATTCTCTCTCCTCCCTCTTACTGACAATGGACCTGTTTTTACGATTGGTTCCATGTTGCGATTCAAACAACCCTCAAACAGGTAGGTCATCCCTTTGAAATGAATCTAATGTGATAGTTTAGAGGTATTTTTTAAGTGTTTCCTGAAAACGGTTTGGATGCTCTTGAACCTTTCTACTTTCTCTATAATTTATATTTCTCCTTTGTGTACCTAACACTGTCCCATAGCAATGTGCCTATATAATAGCTACTGCGGACAATTTATATCCGCTGGCGGACAACTTATCTCCGCTGACGAACAACGTTTCTCCGCTGGCGGTAAACTCATCTCCACTGGCGGACATCTTGTCTCCGCTGGCAGACAACTAATCTCCGCTGGCGAACAAATTATCTCCGCTGGCGAACAATTTATCTCCACTGGCGGACATCTTGTCTCCACTGGCAGACAATTTATCTCCGCTGGCGGGAAATTTATTTCCGCCGACGAACAACTTATCTCCGCTGGCGGACAACTTATCTCAGCTGGCGGACCACAAATCTCCGCTGGCGAACAACTTATCTCCGCTGGCGGAAAACTTATTTCCGCCGACGAACAACTTATCTCCGCTGGCGGACAACTTATCTCCGCTGGCGGACAACTTATCTCCGCTGGCGGAAAACTTATCTCCGCTGGCGGACATCTTGTCTCCGCTGGCAGACAATTTATCTCCGCTGGCGGGAAATTTATATCCGCTGGCGGACATCTTGTCTCCGCTGGCAGACAATTTATCTCCGCTGGCGGGAAATTTATATCCGCCGACGAACAACTTATCTCGGCTGGCGGACATCTTGTCTCCGCTGGCAGACAATTTATCTCCGCTGGCGGGAAATTTATTTCCGCCGACGAACAACTTATCTTCGCTGGCGGACAATTTATCTCAGCTGGCGGGAAATTTACATCCGCTGGCGGACAACTTATCTCCGCCGACGAACAACTTATCTCCGCTGGCGGACAATTTATCTCCGATGGCAGACAATTTATCTCCACTGGCGAGCAACTTATTTCCGCTGGCGGCCATCTTGTCTCTGCTGGCGGACAATTTATCTCCGCTGGCGGAAAACTTATCTCCGCTGGCGAACAACTTATCTCAGCTGGCGGACAACTAATCTCCGCTGGCGAACAACTTATCTCCGCTGGCGGAAAACTTATTGCCGCCGACGAACAACTTATCTCCGCTGGCGGACAACTTATCTCCGCTGGCGGACAACTTATCTCCGCTGGCGGAAAACTTATCTCCGCTGGCGGACATCTTGTCTCCGCTGGCAGACAATTTATCTCCGCTGGCGGGAAATTTATTTCCGCCGACGAACAACTAATCTCCGCTGGCGGAAAATTTATCTCCGCTGGCGGGAAATTTACATCCGCTGGTGGACAACTTATCTCCGCCGACGAAAAACTTATCTCCGCTGGCGGACAATTTATCTCCGATGGCAGACAATTTATCTCCGCTGGCGAGCAATTTATCTCCGCTGGCGGACATCTTATCTCTGCTGGCGAACAACTTATCTCCGCTGGCGGAAAACTTATTGCCGCCGACGAACAACTTATTTCCGCTGGCGGACAACTTATCTCGGCTGGCGAACAACTTATCTCCGCTGGCACAAAACTCATCTCCACTGGCGGACATCTTATCTCCGCTGGCGAACAACTTATCTCCGCTGGCGGAAAACTAATCTCCGCTGGCGAACAACTTATCTCAGCTGGCGGACAACTAATCTCCGCTGGCGAACAACTTATCTCCGCCTGCGGAAAACTTATCTCCGCTGGCAGACAATTTGTCTCCGCTGGCGGGAAATTTATTTCCGCCGACGAACAACTTATCTTAGCTGGCGGACAACTTATCTCCGCTGGCGGGCAACTGATCTCCGCCTGCGGAAAACTTATCTCCGCTGGCAGACAATTTGTCTCCGCTGGCGGGAAATTTATTTCCGCCGACGAACAACTTATCTCAGCTGGCGGACAACTTATTTCCGCTGGCGGGAAATTTATATCCGCTGGCGGACAACTTATCTCCGCTGACGAACAACGTTTCTCCGCTGGCGGAAAACTTTTCTCCGCTGGCGAACAACTTATCTGCGCTGGCGGAAAACTCATCTCCACTGGCGGACATCTTGTCTCCGCTGGCAGACAATTTGTCTCCGCTGGCGAACAACTTATCTCCGCTGGCGAACAATTTATCTCGGCTGGCGGACATCTTGTCTCCGCTGGCAGACAATTTATCTCCGCTGGCGGAAATTTATTTCCGCCGACGAACAACTTATCTCCGCTGGCGGACATCTTGTCTCCGCTGGCAGACAATTTATCTCCGCTGGCGGGAAATTTATATCCGCCGACGAACAACTTATCTCCGCTGGCGGACAATTTATTTCAGCTGGTGGGAAATTTATATTAGCTGGCGGACAACTTTTCTCCGCTGGCGGAAATTTATCTCCGCTGGCGGACATCTTATCTCTGCTGGCGAACAACTTATCTCCGCTGCCGGAAAACTTATCTCCGCTGGCGAACAACTTATCTCAGCTGGCGGACAACTTGTCTCCGCTGGCAGACAATTAATCTCCTCTGGCGGGCAATTTATATCCGCTGGCAGAAAACTTATCTCCGGTGGCGAACAACTTATCTCCGCCTGCGGAAAACTTATCTCCGCTGGCAGACAATTTGTCTCCGCTGGCGGGAAATTTATTTCCGCCGACGAACAACTTATCTCCGCTGGCGGACAACTTATCTCCGCTGGCGGAAAACTTATCTCCGCTGGCGGACATCTTGTCTCCGCTGGCAGACAATTAATCTCCGCTGGCGGGCCATTTATATCCGCTGGCAGAAAACTTATCTCCGGTGGCGAACAACTTATTTCCGCTGGCGGGAAATTTATATCCGCTGGCGGACAACTTATCTCCGCTGACAAACAACGTTTCTCCGCTGGCGGAAAACTTATCTCCGCTGGCGGACATCTATTCTCCGCTGGCAGACAATTTATCTCCGCTGGCGGGAAATTTATATCTGCTGGCAGAAAACTTATCTCCGCTGTCGAACAACTTATCTCCGCCTGCGGAAAACTTATCTCCGCTGGCAGACAATTTATCTCCGCTGGCGATCAATTTATCTCCGCTGGCGGACATCTTATCTCTGCTGGCGAACAACTTATCTCTGCTGCCGGAAAACTTATCTCCGCTGGCGAACAACTTATCTCAGCTGGCGGACAACAAATCTCCGCTGGCGAACAACTTATCTCCGCTGGCGGAAAACTTATTGCCGCCGACGAACAACTTACTTCCGCTGGCGGACAACTTATCTCCGCTGGCGGACAACTTATCTCCGCTGGCGAACAACTTATCTCCGCTGGCGGAAAACTTATTGCCGCCGACGAACAACTTATTTCCGCTGGCGGACAACTTATCTCCGCTGGCGGACAACTTATCTCCGCTGGCGGAAAACTTATCTCCGCTGGCGGACATCTTGTCTCCGTTGGCAGAAAATTAATTTCCGCTGGCGGGCAATTTATATCCGCTGGCAGAAAACTTATCTCCGCTGGCGAACAACTTATCTCCGCTGGCGGGAAATTTATATCCGCTGGCGGACAACTTATCTCCGCTGACAAACAACGTTTCTCCGCTGGCGGAAAACTTATCTCCACTGGCGGACATCTTGTCTCCGCTGGCAGACAATTTATCTCCGCTGGCGGGAAATTTATATCCGCTGGCAGAAAACTTATCTCCGCCGACGAACAACTTATCTCCGCTGGCGGACAACTTATCTCAGCTGGCGGACCACAAATCTCCGCTGGCGAACAACTTATCTCCGCTGGCGGGAAATTTATTTCCGCCGACGAACAACTTATCTCCGCTGGCGGACAACTTATCTCCGCTGGCGGACAACTTATCTCCGCTGGCGGAAAACTTATCTCCGCTGGCGGACATCTTGTCTCCGCTGGCAGACAATTTATATCCGCTGGCGGACATTTTGTCTCCGCTGGCAGACAATTTATCTCCGCTGGCGGGAAATTTATATCCGCCGACGAACAACTTATCTCAGCTGGCGGACAACTTATCTCCGCTGGCGGACCACGAATCTCCGCTGGCGAACAACTTATCTCCTCTGGCGGGAAACTTATTTCCGCCGACGAACAACTTATCTCCGCTGGCGGACAACTTATCTCCGCTGGCGGACAACTTATCTCCGCTGGCGGAAAACTTATCTCCGCTGGCGGATATCTTGTCTCCGCTGGCAGACAATTTATCTCCGCTGGCGGGCAATTTATTTCCGCCGACGAACAACTTATCTCAGCTGGCGGACAACTTATTTCCGCTGGCGGGAAATTTATATCCGCTGGCAGAAAACTTATCTCCGCTGGCGAACAACTTATCTCCGCTTGCGGAAAACTTATCTCCGCTGGCAGACAATTTGTCTCCGCTGGCGGGAAATTTATTTCCGCCGACGAACAACTTATCTCAGCTGGCGGACAACTTATCTCAGCTGGCGGACAACTAATCTCCGCTGGCGGAAAACTTATCTCCACTGGCGGACATCTTGTCTCCGCTGGCAGACAATTTATCTCCGCTGGCGGGAAATTTATTTCCGCCGACGAACAACTTATCTCCGCTGGCGGACAATTTATCTCAGCTGGCGGGAAATTTATATCCGCTGGCGGGCAACTTATCTCCGCCGACGAAAAACCTATCTCCGCTGGCGGACAATTTATCTCCGATGGCAGACAATTTATCTCCGCTGGCGGGAAATTTATATCCGCTGGCGGACAACTTATCTCCGCTGACGAACAACGTTTCTCCGCTGGCGGAAAACTTATCTCCGCTGGCGAACAACTTATCTGCGCTGGCGGAAAACTCATCTCCACTGGCGGACATCTTGTCTCCGCTGGCAGACAACTAATCTCCGCTGGCGAACAACTTATCTCCGCTGGCGAACAATTTATCTCCACTGGCGGACATCTTGTCTCCGCTGGCAGACAATTTATCTCCGCTGGCGGGAAATTTATTTCCGCCGACGAACAACTTATCTCCGCTGGCGGACAGCTTATCTCAGCTGGCGGACCACAAATCTCCGCTGGCGAACAACTTATCTCCGCTGGCGGAAAACTTATTTCCGCCGACGAACAACTTATCTCCGCTGGCGGACAACTTATCTCCGCTGGCGGACAACTTATCTCCGCTGGCGGAAAACTTATCTCCGCTGGCAGAAAATTTATCTCCGCTGGCGGGAAATTTATATCCGCTGGCGGACATCTTGTCTCCGCTGGCAGACAATTTATCTCCGCTGGCGGGAAATTTATATCCGCCGACGAACAACTTATCTCGGCTGGCGGACATCTTGTCTCCGCTGGCAGACAATTTATCTCCGCTGGCGGGAAATTTATTTCCGCCGACGAACAACTTATCTTCGCTGGCGGACAATTTATCTCAGCTGGCGGAAATTTACATCCGCTGGCGGACAACTTATCTCCGCCGACGAAAAATTTATCTCCGCTGGCGGACAATTTATCTCCGATGGCAGACAATTTATCTCCGCTGGCGAGCAACTTATCTCCGCTGGCGGACATCTTATCTCTGCTGGCGAACAACTTATCTCCGCTGCCGGAAAACTTATCTCCGCTGGCGAACAACTTATCTCAGCTGGCGGACAACAAATCTCCGCTGGCGAACAACTTATCTCCGCTGGCGGAAAACTTATTGCCGCCGACGAACAACTTATCTCCGCTGGCGAACAACTTATCTCCGCTGGCGGACAACTTATCTCCGCTGGCGGAAAACCTATCTCCGCTGGCGGACATCTTGTCTCCGCTGGCAGACAATTTATCTCCGCTGGCGGAAAATTTATTTCCGCCGACGAACAACTTATCTCCGCTGGCGGACAATTTATCTCCGCTGGCGGGAAATTTATATCCGCTGGCGGACAACTTATCTCCGCCGACGAAAAACTTATCTCCGGTGGCGGACAATTAATCTCCGATGACAGACAATTTATCTCCGCTGGCGAGCAATTGGCGGACATCTTATCTCCGCTGGCGAACAACTTATCTCCGCTGGCGGAAAACTTATCTCCGCTGGCGAACAACTTATCTCAGCTGGCGGACAACAAATCTCCGCTGGCGAACAACTTATCTCCGCTGGCGGAAAACTTATTGCCGCCGACGAACAACTTATTTCCGCTGGCGGACAACTTATCTCGGCTGGCGAACAACTTATCTCCGCTGGCGGAAAACTCATCTCCACTGGCGGACATCTTATCTTCGCTGGCGAACAACTTATCTCCACTGCCGCCGACGAACAACTTACTTCCGCTGGCGGGCAATTTATATCCGCTGGCAGAAAACTTATCTCCGCTGGCGAACAACTTATCTCCGCCTGCGGAAAACTTATCTCCGCTGGCAGACAATTTGTCTCCGCTGGCGGGAAATTTATTTCCGCCGACGAACAACTTATCTCCGCTGGCGGACAACTTATCTCCGCTGGCGGAAAACTTATCTCCGCTGGCGGACATCTTGTCTCCGCTGGCAGAAAATTAATCTCCGCTGGCGGGCCATTTATATCCGCTGGCAGAAAAACTTATCTCCGGTGGCGAACAACTTATTTCCGCTGGCGGGAAATTTATATCCGCTGGCGGACAACTTATCTCCGCTGACAAACAACGTTTCTCCGCTGGCGGAAAACTTATCTCCACTGGCGGACATCTTGTCTCCGCTGGCAGACAATTTATCTCCGCTGGCGGGAAATTTATATCTGCTGGCAGAAAACTTATCTCCGCTGGCGAACAACTTATCTCCGCCTGCGGAAAACTTATCTCCGCTGGCAGACAATTTATCTCCGCTGGCGAACAATTTATCTCCGCTGGCGGACATCTTATCTCTGCTGGCGAACAACTTATCTCTGCTGCCGGAAAACTTATCTCCGCTGGCGAACAACTTATCTCAGCTGGCGGACAACAAATCTCCGCTGGCGAACAACTTATCTCCGCTGGCGGAAAACTTATTGCCGCCGAACAACAACTTACTTCCGCTGGCGGACAACTTATCTCCGCTGGCGGACAACTTATCTCCGCTGGCGAACAACTTATCTCCGCTGGCGGAAAACTTATTGCCGCCGACGAACAACTTATTTCCGCTGGCGGACAACTTATCTCCGCTGGCGGACAACTTATCTCCGCTGGCGGAAAACTTATCTCCGCTGGCGGACATCTTGTCTCCGTTGGCAGAAAATTAATTTCCGCTGGCGGGCAATTTATATCCGCTGGCAGAAAACTTATCTCCGCTGGCGGACAACTTATTTCCGCTGGCGGGAAATTTATATCCGCTGGCGGACAACTTATCTCCGCTGACGAACAACGTTTCTCCGCTGGCGGAAAACTTATCTCCACTGGCGGACATCTTGTCTCCGCTGGCAGACAATTTATCTCCGCTGGCGGGAAATTTATATCCGCTGGCAGAAAACTTATCTCCGCCGACGAACAACTTATCTCCGCTGGCGGACAACTTATCTCAGCTGGCGGACCACAAATCTCCGCTGGCGAACAACTTATCTCCGCTGGCGGAAAACTTATTTCCGCCGACGAACAACTTATCTCCGCTGGCGGACAACTTATCTCCGCTGGCGGACAACTTATCTCCGCTGGCGGAAAACTTATCTCCGCTGGCGGACATCTTGTCTCCGCTGGCAGACAATTTATATCCGCTGGCGGACATTTTTGTCTCCGCTGGCAGACAATTTATCTCCGCTGGCGGGAAATTTATATCCGCCGACGAACAACTTATCTCAGCTGGCGGACAACTTATCTCCGCTGGCGGACCACAAATCTCCGCTGGCGAACAACTTATCTCCGCTGGCGGAAAACTTATTTCCGCCGACGAACAACTTATCTCCGCTGGCGGACAACTTATCTCCGCTGGCGGACAACTTATCTCCGCTGGCGGAAAACTTATCTCCGCTGGCGGATATCTTGTCTCCGCTGGCAGACAATTTATCTCCGCTGGCGGGCAATTTATTTCCGCCGACGAACAACTTATCTCAGCTGGCGGACAACTTATTTCCGCTGGCGGGAAATTTATATCCGCTGGCAGAAAACTTATCTCCGCTGGCGAACAACTTATCTCCGCTTGCGGAAAACTTATCTCCGCTGGCAGACAATTTGTCTCCGCTGGCGGGAAATTTATTTCCGCCGACGAACAACTTATCTCAGCTGGCAGACAACTTATCTCAGCTGGCGGACAACTAATCTCCGCTGGCGGAAAACTTATCTCCACTGGCGGACATCTTGTCTCCGCTGGCAGACAATTTATCTCCGCTGGCGGGAAATTTATTTCCGCCGACGAACAACTTATCTCCGCTGGCGGACAATTTATCTCCGCTGGCGGGAAATTTATATCCGCTGGCGGGCAACTTATCTCCGCCGACGAAAACATATCTCCGTTGGCGGACAATTTATCTCCGATGGCAGACAATTTATCTCCGCTGGCGGGAAATATATCCGCTGGCGGACAACTTATCTCCGCTGACGAACAACGTTTCTCCGCTGGCGGAAAACTTATCTCCGCTGGCGAACAACTTATCTGCGCTGGCGGAAAACTCATCTCCACTGGCGGACATCTTGTCTCCGCTGGCAGACAACTAATCTCCGCTGGCGAACAACTTATCTCCGCTGGCGAACAATTTATCTCCACTGGCGGACATCTTGTCTCCGCTGGCAGACAATTTATCTCCGCTGGCGGGAAATTTATTTCCGCCGACGAACAACTTATCTCCGCTGGCGGACAGCTTATCTCAGCTGGCGGACCACAAATCTCCGCTGGCGAGCAACTTATCTCCGCTGGCGGAAAACTTATTTCCGCCGACGAACAACTTATCTCCGCTGGCGGACAACTTATCTCCGCTGGCGGACAACTTATCTCCGCTGGCGGAAAACTTATCTCCGCTGGCAGAAAATTTATCTCCGCTGGCGGGAAATTTATATCCGCTGGCGGACATTTTGTCTCCGCTGGCAGACAATTTATCTCCGCTGGCGGGAAATTTATATCCGCCGACGAACAACTTATCTCGGCTGGCGGACATCTTGTCTCCGCTGGCAGACAATTTATCTCCGCTTGCGGGAAATTTATTTCCGCCGACGAACAACTTATCTTCGCTGCCAGAAAATTTATCTCCGCTGGCGGAAATTTACATCCGCTGGCGGACAACTTATCTCCGCCGACGAAAAACTTATCTCCGCTGGCGGACAATTTATCTCCGATGGCAGACAATTTATCTCCGCTGGCGAGCAATTTATCTCCGCTGGCGGACATCTTATCTCTGCTGGCGAACAACTTATCTCCGCTGCCGGAAAACTTATCTCCGCTGGCGAACAACTTATCTCAGCTGGCGGACAACTAATCTCCGCTGGCGAACAACTTATCTCCGCTGGCGGAAAACTTATTGCCGCCGACGAACAACTTATCTCCGCTGGCGGACAACTTATCTCCGCTGGCGGACAACTTATCTCCGCTGGCGGAAAACTTATCTCCGCTGGCGGACATCTTGTCTCCGCTGGCAGACAATTTATCTCCGCTGGCGGGAAATTTATTTCCGCCGACGAACAACTTATCTCCGCTGGCGGACAATTTATCTCCGCTGGCGGGAAATTTATATCCGCTGGCGGACAACTTATCTCCGCCGACGAAAAACTTATCTCCGGTGGCGGACAATTAATCTCCGATGACAGACAATTTATCTCCGCTGGCGAGCAATTGGCGGACATCTTATCTCTGCTGGCGAACAACTTATCTCCGCTGGCGGAAAACTTATCTCCGCTGGCGAACAACTTATCTCAGCTGGCGGACAACAAATCTCCGCTGGCGAACAACTTATCTCCGCTGGCGGAAAACTTATTGCCGCCGACGAACAACTTATTTCCGCTGGCGGACAACTTATCTCGGCTGGCGAACAACTTATCTCCGCTGGCGGAAAACTCATCTCCACTGGCGGACATCTTATCTTCGCTGGCGAACAACTTATCTCCACTGCCGGAAAACTAATCTCCGCTGGCGAACAACTTATCTCAGCTGGCGGACAACTAATCTCCGCTGGCGAACAACTTATCTCCGCCTGCGGAAAACTTATCTCCGCTGGCAGACAATTTGTCTCCGCTGGCGGGAAATTTATTTCCGCCGACGAACAACTTATCTTAGCTGGCGGACAACTTATCTCCGCTGGCGGGCAATTTATATCCGCTGGCAGAAAACTTGTCTCCGCTGGCGAACAACTGATCTCCGCCTGCGGAAAACTTATCTCCGCTGGCAGACAATTTGTCTCCGCTGGCGGGAAATTTATTTCCGCCTACGAACAACTTATCTCAGCTGGCGGACAACTTATTTCCGCTGGCGGGAAATTTATATCCGCTGGCGGACAACTTATCTCCGCTGACGAACAACGTTTCTCCGCTGGCGGAAAACTTTTCTCCGCTGGCGAACAACATATCTGCGCTGGCGGAAAACTCATCTCCACTGGCGGACATCTTGTCTCCGCTGGCAGACAATTTATCTCCGCCGACGAACAACTTATCTCCGCTGGCGGACATCTTGTCTCCGCTGGCAGACAATTTATCTCCGCTGGCGGGAAATTTATATCCGCCGACGAACAACTTATCTCCGCTGGCGGACAATTTATTTCAGCTGGTGGGAAATTTATATTAGCTGGCGGACAACTTTTCTCCGCTGGCGGGAAATTTATCTCCGCTGGCGGACATCTTATCTCTGCTGGCGAACAACTTATCTCCGCTGCCGGAAAACTTATCTCCGCTGGCGAACAACTTATCTCAGCTGGCGGACAACTTGTCTCCGCTGGCAGACAATTAATCTCCGCTGGCGGGCAATTTATATCCGCTGGCAGAAAACTTATCTCCGGTGGCGAACAACTTATCTCCGCCTGCGGAAAACTTATCTCCGCTGGCAGACAATTTGTCTCCGCTGGCGGGAAATTTATTTCCGCCGACGAACAACTTATCTCCGCTGGCGGACAACTTATCTCCGCTGGCGGAAAACTTATCTCCGCTGGCGGACATCTTGTCTCCGCTGGCAGAAAATTTATCTCCGCTGGCGGACATTTATCCGCTGGCAGAAAACTTATCTCCGCTGGCGAACAACTTATCTCCGCTGGCGGGAAATTTATATCCGCTGGCGGACAACTTATCTCCGCTGACGAACAACGTTTCTCCGCTGGCGGAAAACTTATCTCCACTGGCGGACATCTTGTCTCCGCTGGCAGACAATTTATCTCCGCTGGCGGGAAATTTATATCTGCTGGCAGAAAACTTATCTCCGCTGGCGAAAAACTTATCTCCGCCTGCGGAAAACTTATCTCCGCTGGCAGACAATTTATCTCCGCTGGCGAACAATTTATCTCCGCTGGCGGAAATCTTATCTCTGCTGGCGAACAACTTATCTCCGCTGGCGGAAAACTTATCTCCGCTGGCGAACAACTTATCTCAGCTGGCGGACAACTAATCTCCGCTGGCGAACAACTTATCTCCGCTGGCGGAAAACTTATTGCCGCCGACGAACAACTTATTTCCGCTGGCGGACAACTTATCTCCGCTGGCGGACAACTTATCTCCGCTGGCGGAAAACTTATCTCCGCTGGCGGACATCTTGTCTCCGCTGGCAGACAATTTATCTCCGCTGGCGGAAAACTTATCTCCGCTGGCGGACATCTTGTCTCCGCTGGCAGAAATTAAAATTAATTTCCGCTGGCGGGCAATTTATATCCGCTGGCGATCAATTTATCTCCGCTGGCAGACATCTTATCTCCGCTGGCGAACAACTTATCTCTGCTGCCGGAAAACTTATCTCCGCTGGCGGACAACTTATCTCAGCTGGCGGACCACAAGTCTCCGCTGGCGAACAACTTATCTCCGCTGGCGGAAAACTTATTGCCGCCGACGAACAACTTATTTCCGCTGGCGGACAACTTATCTCCGCTGGCGGACAACTTATCTCCGCTGGCGGAAAACTTATCTCCGCTGGCGGACATCTTGTCTCCGCTGGCAGAAAATTTATTTCCGCTGGCGGGCAATTTATATCCGCTGGCAGAAAACTTATCTCCGCTGGCGAACAACTTATTTCCGCTGGCGGGAAATTTATATCCGCTGGCGGACAACTTATCTCCGCTGACGAACAACGATTCTCCGCTGGCGGAAAACTTATCTCCACTGGCGGACATCTTGTCTCCGCTGGCAGACAATTTATCTCCGCTGGCGGGAAATTTATATCCGCTGGCAGAAAACTTATCTCCGCCGACGAACAACTTATCTCCGCTAGCGGACAACTTATCTCAGCTGGCGGACCACAAATCTCCGCTGGCGAACAACTTATCTCCGCTGGCGGAAAACTTATTTCCGCCGACGAACAACTTATCTCCGCTGGCGGACAACTTATCTCCGCTGGCGGAAAACTTATCTCCGCTGGCGGATATCTTGTCTCCGCTGGCAGACAATTTATCTCCGCTGGCGGGCAATTTATTTCCGCCGACGAACAACTTATCTCCGCTGGCGGACAACTTATCTCAGCTGGCGGACCACTAATCTCCGCTGGCGAACAACTTATCTCCGCTGGCGGAAAACTTATTGCCGCCGACGAACAACTTATTTCCGCTGGCGGACAACTTATCTCCGCTGGCGGACAACTAATCTCCGCTGGCGAACAACTTATCTCCGCTGGCGGAAAACTTATCGCCGCTGGCGGACATCTTGTCTCCGCTGGCAGACAATTTATCTCCGCTGGCGGGAAATTTATATCCGCCGACGAACAACTTATCTCAGCTGGCGGACAACTAATCTCCGCTGGCGAACAACTTATCTCCGCTGGCGGAAAACTTATTTCCGCTGGCGGACATCTTGTCTCCGCTGGCAGACAATTTATCTCCGCTGGCGGGAAATTTATATCCGCCGACGAACAACTTATCTTCGCTGGCGGACAATTTATCTCAGCTGGCGGGAAATTTACATCCGCTGGCGGACAACTTATCTCCGCCGACGAAAACTTTTATCTCCGGTGGCGGACAATTTATCTCCGATGGCAGACAATTTATCTCCGCTGGCGAGCAATTTATCTCCGCTGGCGGACATCTTATCTCTGCTGGCGAACAACTTATTGCCGCCGACGAACAACTTATTTCCGCTGGCGGACAACTTATCTCCGCTGGCGAACAACTTATCTCCGCTGGTGGAAAACTCATCTCCACTGGCGGACATCTTATCTTCGCTGGCGAACAACTTATCTCCGCTGGCGGAAAACTTATCTCCGCTGGCGAACAACTTATCTCAGCTGGCGGACAACTAATCTCCGCTGGCGAACAACTTATCTCCGCTGGCGGAAAACTTATTTCCGCTGGCGGACATCTTGTCTCCGCTGGCAGACAATTTATCTCCGCTGGCGGGCAATTTATATCCGCTGGCAGAAAACTTATCTCCGCTAGCGAACAACTTATCTCCGCCTGCGGAAAACTTATCTCCGCTGGCAGACAATTTGTCTCCGCTGGCGGGAAATTTATTTCCGCCGACGAACAACTTATCTCAGCTGGCGGACAACTTATCTCCGCTGGCGTTCAATTTATATCCGCTGGCAGAAAACTTGTCTCCGCTGGCGAACAACTTATCTCCGCCTGCGGAAAACTTATCTCCGCTGGCAGACAATTTGTCTCCGCTGGCGGGAAATTTATTTCCGCCGACGAACAACTTATCTCAGCTGGCGGACAACTTATTTCCGCTGGCGGGAAATTTATATCCGCTGGCGGACAACTTATCTCCGCTGACGAACAACGTTTCTCCGCTGGCGGAAAACTTATCTCCGCTGGCGAACAACTTATCTGCGCTGGCGGAAAACTCATCTCCACTGGCGGACATCTTGTCTCCGCTGGCAGACAATTTATCTCCGCTGGCGAACAACTTATCTCCGCTGGCGAACAATTTATCTCGGCTGGCGGACATCTTGTCTCCGCTGGCAGACAATTTATCTCCGCTGGCGGGAAATTTATTTCCGCGGACGAACAACTTATCTCCGCTGGCGGACAATTTATTTCAGCTGGTGGGAAATTTATATTAGCTGGCGGACAACTTTTCTCCGCTGGCGGGAAATTTATCTCCGCTGGCAGAAAACTTATCTCCGCTGGCGAACAACTTATTTCCGCTGGCGGGAAATTTATATCCGCTGGCGGACAACTTATCTCCGCTGACGAACAACGTTTCTCCGCTGGCGGAAAACTTATCTCCGCTGGCGGACATCTTGTCTCCGCTGGCAGAAAATTTATCTCCGCTGGCGGGCAATTTATATCCGCTGGCAGAAAACTTATCTCCGCTGGCGAACAACTTATCTCCGCTGGCGGGAAATTTATATCCGCTGGCGGACAACTTATCTCCGCTGACGAACAACGTTTCTCCGCTGGCGGACATCTTGTCTCCGCTGGCAGAAAATTTATCTCCGCTGGCGGGCAATTTATATCCGCTGGCAGAAAACTTATCTCCGCTGGCGAACAACTTATTTCCGCTGGCGGGAAATTTATATCCGCTGGCGGACAACTTATCTCCGCTGACGAACAACGTTTCTCCGCTGGCGGAAAACTTATCTCCGCTGGCGGACATCTTGTCTCCGCTGGCAGAAAATTTATCTCCGCTGGCGGACAACTTATCTCCGCTGACGAACAACGTTTCTCCGCTGGCGGAAAACTTATCTCCACTGGCGGACATCTTGTCTCCGCTGGCAGACAATTTATCTCCGCTGGCGGGAAATTTATATCTGCTGGCAGAAAACTTATCTCCGCTGTCGAACAACTTATCTCCGCCTGCGGAAAACTTATCTCCGCTGGCAGACAATTTATCTCCGCTGGCGAGCAATTTATCTCCGCTGGCGGACATCTTATCTCTGCTGGCGAACAACTTATCTCCGCTGCCGGAAAACTTATCTCCGCTGGCGAACAACTTATCTCAGCTGGCGGACAAAAAATCTCCGCTGGCGAACAACTTATCTCCGCTGGCGGAAAACTTATTGCCGCCGACGAACAACTTATTTCCGCTGGCGGACAACTTATCTCCGCTGGCGGACAACTTATCTCCGCTGGCGGAAAACTTATCTCCGCTGGCGGACATCTTGTCTCCGCTGGCAGACAATTTATCTCCGCTGGCGGGAAATTTATATCCGCTGGCGGACATTTTGTCTCCGCTGGCAGACAATTTATCTCCTCTGGCGGAAAACTTATCTCCGCTGGCAGACAATTTATCTCCGCTGGCGGAAAATTTATTTCCGCAAACCAACAACTTATCTCCGCCGACGAACAACTTATCTCAGCTGGCGGACAATTTATATCCGCTGGCCGAAAACTTATCTCCGCTGGTGGACATCTTGTCTCCGCTGGCAGACAATTTGTCTCCGCTGGCGGGAAATTTATATCCGCTGGCAGACAATTTATCTCCGCTGGCGGACAACTTATCTCAGCTGGCATGTGCATCAGCAAACACAGGGAGAGCGCGAGCACCCTTATGCACATTCTGTAAGAAAGCAAGCCATTGGCTCTACGGATGCGAAGAATTTCGCTCCAAATCTCCATCAGAACGACTAAATTGGGTACAAAAACAAAAATGTGCGTTAATTGTTTTAGAACAAATCACAAAACAAACGCATGCCCAGGTCGAAACTACTTCAAGTGTGACAAGAAGCACAACACGATGCTACATTTGGAAACAGCATCAGGCGCAGCCACAGAATCAAGAGGCCCGACGGTTGGTGCAGCAAGTAACAATAGTTACAATCTACTGGCCACAGCAAAGGTGGCAGTAGAAGCCAACAACGGGCAGGTTGCTAATTTCAGAGCACTGCTAGATTCGGGATCACAGATAAACTTGATCTCTGAACGAATGGCATCAATGTTGTCACTCAAACTAAAAGATACAACATTACGGATCGAAGGAATTGAGGTCAATCAAAGACCAGCAGAGCACGAGTAAATGTGCTCATGAAATCCCTTCACAATGGTTTTACGCAAAGAGAATTGAAGCGTTCGTACTACCACAGATAATAGCTGATCAACCAGCTCAGGTACTCGATTCAGAGAGCTTAAACGTACCAAGCAAGATCTCACTGGCAGATCCAAACTTCCACAAGCCAGGCAAAATTGACATGCTAATCGGAGCCGAGCATTACTACTCGTTGCTGCTACCAGATCAACAGCAGCTTAGGACTGGAGGCCCGTTGCTACAGAACACGAAACTGGGATGGATTGTGGCAGGAAAAGTCAAATCTGCCCACAATTCCTCACCCATTTGTGCAACGGGAGTAAACGAGCTCATGGAAAGATTCTGGACTCTGGACAATCTAGAGACGGAAGACAAACCACGCATTCCAGTGGAAGCACGGTGCGAAGCTCATTTTATAGAAAATCTTCAGACAGCTTCAGACGGCCGTTTTATTGTAAAGCTCCCATTTTCCGAACACCCTTCAGCCCTGGGGAGTCGTTGGAAACCGCAACAAAAGATTCCTAGCGTTGGAGCGGCGAAGCTCAACAGAAACTTGGAAGAGTTATGTGGACTTCATGGAAGAGTATGAAGGACTAGGACATATGAAGATTGTGCCAGCATCAAAAGTTCCCAAAAGGCACTACTTCATTCCACATCATTGTGTACTCAAACCTGAGAGCACCACCACAAAGCTTCGGGTAGTATTCGATGCCTCATGCAAATCAACAAGCGGGAAATCTTTGAACGACATTCTGCAGGCTGGACCCACAGTTCAGAGCGAACTTATGTCCATTCTGCTACGATTTCGAATTCATAAGTACGTATTCACAGCGGACATAGAAAAGATGTACCGGCAAGTATGGATCATTCCGGAGGATCAATTCCATCAGATGATAGTCTGGAGAAACAATCCGTCCGAAGAGATCAGGTACTATCGCCTGAAAACAGTCACATATGGGACAACAGCTGCTCCGTTCCTAGCAACGAAATGTCTGGATCATTTGGCAATACAATACAAAGACAGACTACCAGTAGGATCAACAACTTTAAAAGCGATTTCTACGTTGACGACTGTCTAACTGGAGCAAATACTATTCCAGAGGCAATTCATGTTCGACAAGAACTAAATAAGATATTGCTACTTTACAGATTCAAATTGCGCAAGTGGTGCTCCAACAATGAGCAACTTCTCCAAGGAATCCCCAAAGAGGATATTGTAACCGATGTAAAACTAGGAGAGACACTAGAGCACCACAGCGTGAAAACTCTGGGTCTCATCTGGATGCCGAAGAAGGATACATTGTGTGGACGAACACAGAAAAGCCAGGCTACACGCATCACCAAACGGGTGGTATGTTCCGAACTGGCCCAAATCTTTGACCCACTAGGACTCTTTGCACCGGTGGTAGTAAAGGCAAAAATCTTCATGCAACAACTTTGGGAGCTCAAACTGGATTGGGATGACGAATTACCATTACAACACCAAACCGAATGGAAAGAATACCGGGACGACTTACAAACATTGAACAAAATGCAAATTCCCCGGCATATCTACGATGGTAAAATTCCAGTTACCCAAGAACTCCATACGTTTGTAGATGCATCAGAACGAGCATATGGCGCAGCAGTATATGTACGCGCTACATACAAAAAACAACCAAGTGTCAGTAAGATTGCTCTGTTCGAACTCACGTGTGGCGCCGACAGCCAAACAATCGCTACCACGGTTAGAACTTTGTGCTGCAGTCCTCGGTGCCGAGCTCACAAACCGAGTCCGACAGGATCTGCACATGGACATTAACACGGTTTCAGGATGTTTTGGAGTGATTCCACCGTTGTGCTATCCTGGATAAACGCATCGTCATCAACATACCATACCTTTGTGGCAAATCGAATAGCCAAAATCCAGGCATTAACAAACCAGTCACAATGGCGTCACGTGTCATCGGCCAACAACGCAGCCGATGTCCTGTCGAGAGGGATCGCAGCAAGCAGACTGGCAGATCACAATCTGTGGTTATATGGACCATTATTCCTGCACGGATCTCGAGACAAATGGACGAAGGCACCCAACATACAACCCAGCAATCTTGAGAGAAAAGCTAAACATGTAAGCTTGCCAATCACACCTAGCGCACTTGGGGACGAATTATACACATGCAGACATAGCAACTCGTTCCACAAACTGCAACGCATTGTGGCATATATGTTACGCTTCTGCTACAAAACCAACAGAGCGCACACCACGACGCTCTGCGCAGAAGAACTGACTCCTGCCCGTGCTATAATCCTGCGAACCATACAACAAGTCGAGTTTACAGCAGAGTTAAAACAGTTTCAACGCTATAAGACTGTGAATAGAAAGAGCTCGATCATATCGTTATCTCCCTTCCTAGGAGACGATGAGCTCATCCGAGTTGGTGGTAGACTTGAAGAAGCTCTACTTCCATACAACGCAAAACAACCAGTTCTGCTGCCTTACAATGACCCAATCGTCAAAATGATCTTGCGGGAACTACATGAGGAGAACATGCATTGTGGTTCTCAAGCATTAAGGGCAATCGCAAGACAGCAATATTGGATTATCAATGACAAGACAATGGCTAGAAGCATCATTCACAGCTGTGTTAGATGCACCAAGGCTAGACCAAAGCTGATGCACCAGATCATGGGCAATCTCCCAGCACAACGAGTCACACAAGCACGCCCGTTTCTTAATGCAGGCGTCGACTACTGTGGACCAATCTCGATCCACCATAAGATCCGAGGCAAAAGACCAGATAAGGCATACATCGCCGTGTTCTGCTGCTTTTCCACAAAGGCAGTGCACCTGGAGCAGGTAAGCGACCTGACCACGGATGCATTCTTGGCCGCCCTGCGTCGATTCTTAAGCAGACGTGGGAAGTGCCAAACTATTCATTGCGACAATGCAACGAACTTTGTGGGTGCAAACAACCAGCTTAAAGAATTAGAAGACTCTATATTCAGCTCAAAGGCAAGTGCTCTGATCACGAATCATTGCAACAAAAAACAAGTGAATTTTAAATTCATTCCTCCCAGGGCTCCATCGTTTGGCGGCCTCTGGGAAGCGGCGGTAAAATCAGCAAAAAGCTGTTGATAACAACCACCAACACAGCCTCATTGACATTTGAAGAAGTAAACACAGTGATAATCGAAATTGAAGCAATTCTCAATTCTCGACCCATAACTCCAATGTCAAATGATCCCACTGATACCACAGCGCTCACCCCAGGACACTTCTTGATTGGTGAACCATTGACAACGCCACCTGACGTCAACACTGATCATCAAGGAAGAACATTGGTAAAGCGCTGGGAATTGGTATCGCGCCTAAAGCATTCATTCTGGAAACAATGGTCTACGGAATACCTCCAAGAATTGCAAGCTCGGCATAAATGGAAGACCGCTTCACCAAACGTACCTGAAGGATTATTAGTTTTGGTGAAGGAAGACAACCTTCCAGTAATGAAGTGGCCAATGGGTCGCATCATTAAGACATATCCTGGACAGGACAAACCACGTACGAGTGGTTGACGTTAAGACAGCATCTGGCGTATACAAGCGCCCGATCACTCGTCTAGCGCCGCTATTTCCAGAAGATGTGGCAATCAAACGTTCCCACAACATGATCAGTGACACTACGAAGATTGATGAGCCACCCACACAGCGAACAAAAAATTGTCACCTACATTAACATCAACATTATTGGTGCTGTTGCTCATGCTTCCATTAGCATTGTCACAGTCAATAAATGTGACACAATTCGCAAACAAGCCTGGAATATTTTATGAGAAACTTGGAACATCAAGAATAGCAACGTCTGAGTGGACCATGATCGTATACTATGACTTGGACCCATATTGGAAGGACATGCAACTAATGTCTGCTGGAATTTCAGAGTTACGATACATGTGCCCTGAACTAAAAATATTCCGGCATGTAACTCCATAGTTCAACACTTTCAACATGTGTATAACGAGCTACAAGCAGGAAGCGTTTTAATGAAAAACTCGAAAACGCAGATCGCCGCTGGATATCATAGGAAATGTAGCAAACAGTCTTTTTGGTGTTCTCGACGCAAAATACGCAGAAGAGATGACTCAAGTAATTGAGAAAGTGAAAACCAATGAAGACTTTCTACTACATCTGCTCCAAAACCAAACATCAATTGTCGACGCGACAATAAACGTAGTCAGAAAAGACAAAGTAACAACTGATAATCGCCTAAAAAGTTTGGAACAGCATGTGGCTACTATCAACCGAGAAAGAGGGTCATATCACAGCGATCATCTGACTCAAGCGTACTTAGGACTAATAGCACAATTAACCCTGCTCAAAACAACTCTCCAACGAATGCAGTCCGACATATCTGATGTCCTAATCGGTATTCATCATCGGAGAATAAGCCCCACGCTGGTGTCTCCCGAGCAACTAAGAGACCAACTAGACCAGATACGGGATCATTTGCCACAAGATCAAATGCTGCCGGTCACAACGAAAGAGGTGATTCAACTATACAGAATCATGCGAGCCGAAGGAACCCCGACTGCAAAACACGTCATCTTCAAGTTAACGCTACCGCTGGTCTCAACAGCTCAGCTCGAAGTCTTCAGCATCATTCCAATTCCGTTTTGGGATTCAACAAGCTGGAGTCTATTTGACCTCAGAACCACCATAGTAACTGTGAACATCCACCGAGACCAGTTCATGGGCACTACCCAAGAGGAATTCCGACGTTGTCTTAAAGTACACAACGAGGAGTTCATCTGCTTTGACCATCAAACGATCTTCAATGTGGACAATCGCTGTGAGTTTCAACTGTTTAACAATAAAACAGAAACACTGTGTCAGGTAACACACACAAAGGCTGACATGGTGTGGCTAAAAACTCAGCATCCAAATAGATGGATCTTCGCAACGCATTCTACAACTAAACTTCAAGCAGTATGCAACGGAGTTCCGTCAACCATAACACTGGAAGGAACTGGTCTACTCTCCATGTCCCCTGGTTGCAAGCTGCTCGCAATACTGAAGTAAGCATCAGCACCTTCAGCACCACAATCAGCGAAGTAAAATCGACCTACACTCGGTTTGGTGACGTGAGCCCACCGGAGACATCACCATCGCCACCAATGTGGCAACTGAAGAACCAGACGTCAGACTTTCTTCAAGAACTTGATGATCTACGCCAGCAACTATCAGCCATCAATCATCAAGAGCTGCCACACCATCTCACCACCGTGCAGCACCATCAACTCGCTGCTTATGCAGCCCTAGCAATATCAATTCTATTGATCATTGCCTTCATTTTCCGGAAGAAGTATCAACTATGGAAACCAAGGCCATCAAATCCCGATCCAGCCGTGTCATCACCCCCTATCCCTCTTGCACGCCGATTTGCCGTCGACTTGAACGATGGTTGAACACAGCTTCAACGGCCGGGAGAATGTTCAGTTGCAGAAATATGCTTAAGTAATAGTCTATAATACCCGTCGGCATAGCACAGTAACACCGTGACAAAGTTTATATTTAACATGTCATATAATACCTCACGACAACACACTAGCCACTGCAGTGAGTTCTGCTGACAATGCACTCTCTCCGCAGAGGGCGAAGACAGTGGTGCAATTGCTGACCATCAAAATGTCGCAATTGCCCACCAGACATTAAAATTATCCATAATACACAAAACATATATTTTACAGACTCAGCACTTTTGTACCTTTTGTTACCTATAAATAAGAATCAATTTTATCAATAAAGTCAGTATCAGAAACAGTACCATAACTGCCTGTCACTCATCTTCCATCGCAATCATCAGAGGCTGTCGCCGTGTCTTCAGACCCTCCCTTGCGCACCGTAGGATACCCACTCCGCAGTCCAACTGGTTCAAGTTCTAGTTGCGACGACCAAACTGTAGACGGTTTATGTACCGTATGCAACCCAGCTTCCTACACACACACACACATTAACAGGGCTAGTTTATTGTGAAACCGCCGAGTCGGCATTACGCCAGATGCCGGGTTCCAGAATCGATGTTGTTTATACTGAATGTGTAGGCGGTTGTTTATGCTGCGGTAGGTAAAGTGTTGCACAAGGGTTTAAGATCAGCTCATTGTGGTAGGAATCGCTATACGTTGTATGCTACAAGATCCAATCATTAGAGGACAGAATCTATCCTATGGCTTCGGATCCGTTGTGGCCGAATAAATGTTCATGCGGATGTTGTCATTAAAGAAATTTGACTCAAATGCATTGACATTCGCATTAAAATCAGCTTCTATCTATGGGAGTTGGTTACATACATATATTTTCAATTTTTATTGCTGCCTCGTAATAAAACTCACCGAATCTGAATGCAAACCGCGATATTCGTTCTCGGCCTTAAGGTAGGCGCATATGCCCTGATTGACTTCAGATTGGTTCTTCGGCATGAAGTGATCTTCAATATCTTCGTTGGGGATCACTTGCTGCTGGGTGGTCTCCTGGCTTCTCGACCGATCTTTGGAACGATCTTTGGAACGATCTTTGGAACGATCTTTGGAACGATCTTTGGAACGATCTTTGGAACGATCTTTGGAACGATCTTTGGACCGATCTCGACTTCTATCCCGTGCAGATGTTTCTGTTTTGGTAAAGCTTTTCTTACTCTCATAATTATTGCGGATTGCCTTCCGTTCATGATTGATTCGCAACTGGATGGCCTCTAGCATGGTGATGGGATCGACGCGACCCAGCTTCTCAGGCATTTGTCCGGCGAAGGCGATATCAAAGGCATAATCATTGAAGTTCTCACTCCCACTGAGAGTCTGCTCTATGACATCGTTACAACAGTTCTCCTTGATCATGGCACGGAAGAACACGGCTCTGGTGCGGCTAGCCAACGCTTCCTCTGCCGTTTTAGGGCGGCCGCACATGCAATTCTCCTGACAAAGTAGGAATCACATTAAATTGAAAGAAAGAACTTAGGAAAACTATATATCTTACATTCGAACTTGACGTTCCGTGGATGGTCTGGGAAAAGTCCATGGATGGCCCCTGGCGGCCATATGGCACTGGCTTTGGGTGACGTGCATTTTGTGCATATGCCCAGCTCATGTTTTCCTCTTCACTAGATTGATCGACATATCTGATTGGTAACGATGCATTGCTGTCCTCATTTGTTGGTGCATTCCTTTGATACGGGGTACTGTGTCCAACTGGCGTGCTCATGTTACCCTGACTATTGGATGGATCGCCGTATTGGGGTGTTAGTTTTGCATTTGCCATGCAATAAGGTCCTTCCGGCTTAGAGGGTGCATTCCCTTTATATGAAGTATTGTAACCCTGTGGTGTAATCATATTTTCCTGACTCTGATTCATGGGGCAAATGGTCTTCCGACAAGAGGATGGTGTCGGTGTTTGAATCGTCTGGAGCGAATGATTGCACGTTGGTTCGTCAAACGGTTCAATATCCTTGAATTCGTCTGACTCCTTTGGGGTTAATAGTTGATCAGTTGGATCATTATGAAACATAGCAGACTATCTCATCCAGGACTCCGACTCCCTCACTTACATGTGGAATATGCTGGCGATCTGGCCTCTGGGCCCTTTGGAATGACTGACTGCGTGACGTCTGGCTCATAGGTGGACAAGTTGTGAATTGAATTCTTGACTGTTTTGGGGATTTTAATAGATGCTTAGACAGAATACCTACTCAGTGCGGGTCATCACCCAAAAACACACTTACATGTGTACTCTGCTGTGCTTCAGACCTCTGGGGCGGTAGTGACTGCTGGTGTCTCGAATCATACTGGGAGTAAAGAAAGAAAGCTTAGATAATCATATTCTAATTCGTTAGAAAACCGCTTATTTACATGTTGGATGTTGTGTGACGAGTGCGAGGGCCAGCGCTGCGGCGGCAAGTTCGCGCCCTTCTTTTGCGCCAACGTGACCTGCTTGCAGTACTATTGCGAGCACTGCTGGGCCGTGATCCACCCCGTCCTGGCAGGGAGTATCACAAGCCTCTGGTCAGGAGGGCGCCGACCGGCCCGTGCCGTGCCTTTTCGCTGGTGTTAACGGCGGCGCTGGTGAGCCGCGCTGCACGACGAGAGACGCCAACAGAGAGCAGAGACACCGCCTGTTGGACGCAGCGCTGGCAGTGCCCAGACCCATAACGAAAATACCAACAGCAACATTAGAGTCAGGAGCAGCATCCACATCAGCATATGCATACGCCATGGCATCTGTAGTGGAGCCGATGCAGGAGCAGGAGCAATGGCAGGAGAAATTCGTAAATTAGCATATAAGACACCACACGAGACACAGACACGTGGACACACACTCCCACAAGCAAAAGACATTTGTCAGTCGCGACGACGAGACTCGACTGGGAATTCGAGACAGAAAACATATGAGAAATGAGAAAGCAGCCACTAGGCTAGGATTGGCCTAGCAGGAGGAGACGAAGCAGTCTTGTAACTGCAACTGCAACAGCCGCCAGAGTCTAGAAATGATTTCTTGTAACACTCGCCTACATAGCTTTAGTTTTAATTTATTTAGCGATCGGCTATTTTTTTTTTTTTTTTGTTGTAACTCTCTTTTTTATAGTATCTGTATGGAATCTTAGTTTTTCATTTTGATAGACGCCTACACAGTATTTTTTGTACATTATTTTTTACAATCGGTGAATCCATTAGAGTTTGCCATTTTATCTCACAAAAGACCACCAAAAATCAAAGAATGCAAAGGGTATGTTCAAGATACTTCCTTTAGCCAGCCAAAAATCCTCGCATAAGGCATATGATATGATATATGTGTACCCCTCGTAGATAATGTTATCCTAAACCACCACCTAAGAGGCCATCTTCTGTATGCCAATCGAGGCTAGTCCTAAAATGATAAGTGAGCATGGTTGGGTCAGAGAATCTTCCATAAAGTTCCTAAATTTAGACAAAAAGTATGAGCAAAAGAAATGCTAACCAACACCTGAATGTTGTAATTAGGAGTTTCTTCCATTTTCACCCTAATTACCCGTACATTCATCAACACTTTTAACAACTATAAATCCTTACTTCGGCAACACTTTCAAAGACAAAAAACATTACACTTTCGATTATACACACTTTGCTACACTATCAATTATAACTTCAGCGCTATCGACTATAGCTGCTTCGTTATCGATTATTGACCTACACTACTCATACACTATTCAATGTCCTTGATATTTCTCCAACTTATTCATTCGATTGTAAACACTTAATCCTACACCATCATACATGTTATCGTTTGCTTTAACTATTTTGTCCCTATTGGGTAGCCGGGCAACCGTAAATGAACCCCAACTTGGTTATAGAGCACACTTCATATGACGATAATAACCCATAGCTTCTGCGCTATCGACTAGCACTTCTGCGCTATCGATTTTTGACCTACACTAATAATACACTATTCAATATCCTTGATATTTTCCAACTTATTCATTCGATTGTATACACTATTTTACACTTTCTCTCATGAATATTCATGATTCATGCTATCGAAAATTAGCCCCAACTTGGTTATAGAGCACACTATCACTGAATACTGATACTGATACTGATCCTTGATGTTTTCCAACTTATTAACTCGATTACACTATTACTGAATACTGATACTGATACTGATCCTTGATATTTTCCAACTTATTAACTCGATTACACTATTTTACGCGTTAACGATTGTAACGGGCAGCCGAAAACGGCTTTGTCTTCTTCTCATACTTCACAACTCATGCGGCATCATTTCGGCATTTGAAATATTCTTGTTGTGCGAAAATCGTACGAGGTATACATAGAGACACCCGGTCGGCATCCTTTTCAATACAGTTGCATGAATAAAGTGTCCCAGCATAAGTGAACAAGGACAAGTGTGCGAAAATCGTAGTGTGTACTGGCCATCTGGTAGTAGCTGACTAAAGTGTTTCTCGGGTGTCTCTATGTATACCTCGTACGATTTTCGCACAACAAGAATATTTCAAATGCCGAAATGATGCCGCATGAGTTGTGAAGTATGAGAAGAAGACAAAGCCGTTTTCGGCTGCCCGTTACAATCGTTAACGCGTAAAATAGTGTAATCGAGTTAATAAGTTGGAAAATATCAAGGATCAGTATCAGTATCAGTATTCAGTAATAGTGTAATCGAGTTAATAAGTTGGAAAACATCAAGGATCAGTATCAGTATCAGTATTCAGTGATAGTGTGCTCTATAACCAAGTTGGGGCTAATTTTCGATAGCATGAATTCATGAATATTCATGAGAGAAAGTGTAAAATAGTGTATACAATCGAATGAATAAGTTGGAAAATATCAAGGATATTGAATAGTGTATTATTAGTGTAGGTCAAAAATCGATAGCGCAGAAGTGCTAGTCGATAGCGCAGAAGCTATGGGTTATTATCGTCATATGAAGTGTGCTCTATAACCAAGTTGGGGTTCATTTACGGTTGCCCGGCTACCCAATAGGGACAAAATAGTTAAAGCAAACGATAACATGTATGATGGTGTAGGATTAAGTGTTTACAATCGAATGAATAAGTTGGAGAAATATCAAGGACATTGAATAGTGTATGAGTAGTGTAGGTCAATAATCGATAACGAAGCAGCTATAGTCGATAGCGCTGAAGTTATAATTGATAGTGTAGCAAAGTGTGTATAATCGAAAGTGTAATGTTTTTGTCTTTGAAAGTGTTGCCGAAGTAAGGATTTATAGTTGTTAAAAGTGTTGATGAATGTACGGGTAATTAGGGTGAAAATGGAAGAAACTCCTAATTACAACATTCAGGTGTTGGTTAGCATTTCTTTGCTCATACTTTTGTCTAAATTTAGGAACTTTATGGAAGATTCTCTGACCCAACCATGCTCACTTATCATTTTAGGACTAGCCTCGATTGGCATACAGAAGATGGCCTCTTAGGTGGTGGTTTAGGATAACATTATCTACGAGGGGTACACATATATCATATCATATGCCTAATGCGAGGATTTTTGGCTGGCTAAAGGAAGTATCTTGAACATACCCTTTGCATTCTTTGATTTTTGGTGGTCTTTTGTGAGATAAAATGGCAAACTCTAATGGATTCACCGATTGTAAAAAATAATGTACAAAAAATACTGTGTAGGCGTCTATCAAAATGAAAAACTAAGATTCCATACAGATACTATAAAAAGAGAGAGTTACAAAAAAAAAAAAAAAAAAAATAGCCGATCGCTAAATAAATTAAAACTAAAGCTATGTAGGCGAGTGTTACAAGAAATCATTTCTAGACTCTGGCGGCTGTTGCAGTTGCAGTTACAAGACTGCTTCGTCTCCTCCTGCTAGGCCAATCCTAGCCTAGTGGCTGCTTTCTCATTTCTCATTTGTTTTCTGTCTCGAATTCCCAGTCGAGTCTCGTCGTCGCGACTGACAAATGTCTTTTGCTTGTGGGAGTGTGTGTCCACGTGTCTGTGTCTCGTGTGGTGTCTTATATGCTAATTTACGAATTTCTCCTGCCATTGCTCCTGCTCCTGCATCGGCTCCACTACAGATGCCATGGCGTATGCATATGCTGATGTGGATGCTGCTCCTGACTCTAATGTTGCTGTTGGTATTTTCGTTATGGGTCTGGGCACTGCCAGCGCTGCGTCCAACAGGCGGTGTCTCTGCTCTCTGTTGGCGTCTCTCGTCGTGCAGCGCGGCCTACCAGCGCCGCCGTTAACAACCAGCGAAAAGGCACGGCACGGGGCCGGCGGCTACAGCTGTCAGTGCAACGTGGCATACAGACTTCCTCGGAACTCTCTCTATCAATAGTCGTGCTCTTGATAACAGGCTTCTATCGAAATACATTTTAAATTAATGAAGAATTCAGCAGTTTCCACCTTATACTTACAAATCCAGTGCTGGTCTCATCGTTCTGAAAAAAGGCATAACTTGCCTCTGAATAACGGGCCGACTGTGTCTGCTGGTAGCGACTACATAGGGCACGATTGCACTGTGCACTACAGGGTTTCCGAGAATTTATTGGACCCAGCATCATGCTACTGAGATCGCGTTCCTATCGGAATAAAATTATATAATTCACCAATAGTTATGCCATAGTTGCCGCAATTCACACTCACAGATCTGTCGATGGTCTCATTGTTGCCCAACAATTCATAAACTGACTGCTGCTGACTTTGCGGCTGCTGCGGGATACCTAAAGACTGTGCATGCCGGGCCGACTGTGCCTGCTGGGAGCAACTGCATAGGGCACGATTGCACTGTGCCTCACAGTGATTCTGAGAATTCCCGGACCCATCTGCGTGCTATTGAGTGTGTAAATGTAGAATTAAATTTAGAATTTTGTAAATTGTATGTGTGCTGTTTTGAATAGAGACATAAAAATACAGGTTTGCGTGAATATGTGCTTTTGAATATTTTTATATTGTGACGACGCTGTGGCCGGGGTATGCTCGCTGCGCCGGGGTTCACAGATATTTGTTTGATCTCTGGATGTTGTAGCTGAAAAAGAAGCTGAAAAGTCTCGTAGTTCAAGTATAAGGCGTGGATTAAGCGGTACAAAGAAATAGGGTTGTTTTATTGGTCTTAAAAGGGCTGCCGCAAGGGTTCGAGCCAGACGCACTGAGCAGCGGTACCACCTTTACGAAGAGGTGGCAACTACTCTCAGAGCTCCAACGGCGGTTCTGGCAGGCCTGGTCGAAGGACTACGTCCACAGCCTCCAGCGTCGCAGCAAGTGGCAAACGCCAGAGCCCAACATAGAGGTGGGGGCCATTGTGGTAGTCCACGAAGACCACACGCAGCCGCAGCGGTGGATCACCAACAGGGTGATCAGCGTCGTCGAAGGAGCGGATTGAAGGGTCAGGGTGGTCGAGGTGCGGACAGGAGGGCGCGCCATTAAGCGCCCAATTCACAAATTGGCCCAGCTCCCGGCAGATTGAAGACCGACGTGCGGTCGATCAAGGCGGCCGGAATGTCGGTACAGCTGTCGATGCAGTTTTAAATAAGTTAGATTTAAATTGGAAATGAAATTAATGAAGTCGCTACCGCCTAAGATCTGCCGCCTAACATAGTTACATGCACTCAAACTAATGAAGCAACATAACAATGTTGATCAACATTCGCTGCAGCCTAGCCTATTGTAATAAACTGAGAGGGAGTCGCAATCTCGAATTGATAGAAAACGTTCGTGTTTTTGGGTTCGCGTCTTCGCCGCAACAGCTCTGATTTACCCCGCTAGACCCACATGTCCGAAGCCTGAGTAAAGGCAGTTAAAATAAATTATCGCAAAACTCGGGCACACAGTCCCAGTGTAGACAAAAAGCTAACTGCTATGGAGGATTAAAGACGTTTATTTAAATTTAAAATTTAGAATCTGGTTTTCCTTTCAGAATGGTGAGTTTTTCATAGATTTGGGCGCATGTGAAATATAACGAATACCCTATCGCGTGGCACTGGCGGCAGCGATAGGAAATCACCGAATAAATCTGCAATGTATTTTCTTTCTACGCTATCGCTGGGTAGTGCCAAACGCTTGGCGTCTTCCTTTGATATGGGCCACAAAACGATTCAGGACTATAGATCAAGATTAACCATATGCATGTGTGTGGTATAACATTCCCACCATTACCGTATTCTTCAACTGTACCATATTCTGCTCAAAGTCTTGTTCCAGAGAATCCATTTCGTCAATATGTTGCCCGCTCTCAACATACCTTTTACCATTTCGACCGCTATCCTGGCCCGTGCGCGAACTTCTGCGATTCTGGTCCCAGACCCAGTCCCAGTGCTGGTCCGATTTTTCATCTCTACTGCGAATGATGGGAACGAGCAAGCGGCCGAAAATATATTGCGAAACTTTGTATTTACTTATCCGCGAATTCTATTTTACCCATTTTCCGTAAAAATACCATACAAAAGTACCACCACCCGGACTACGTCTCATTTTGACAACATTTAGACACTATACTGAGTTTTAAAAAATGTTTTGCTTTCCGTATTTGCTTTGACAGGTGAATCACGATTCTGGTTGCTGCAATTTCTAAATGCCATTTATATTTGTTGTAGGAAACTGCTGCATCAGATCGAGCGGTAAGTTACGAAAATGTTGGTGATGCGTGTGATGGTCGACCTGGTCATAATCTACGATCATGTGTGTCCAGTTGGGGCATCCAACGTGCACAGCGGATTACGTCACCTTGTTAGTCTTAATTTCCCGTGTATGTCTCTTTTGCAAATAGCGATAATGAAAAGAGAGGGGAGAGCTCGAATTCAAATGTTCGTCGGGTGGCAGACGTTTATTTAAATTTAAAATTTAGAATCTGGTTTTTCCTCGTAGAAAAGTGAGGTTTTCATAGATTTGGGCGCATGTGAAAAATAACGAATGCCCCATCGCGTGGCACTGGCAGCTGCGTTAGGAAATCACCGGCAACATAGCAATTTTAAATAAATCGACAATGTATTTTCTTTCTAGGCTATCGCTGGGCGGTGCCATTTACTTGGCGTCTTCCTTGGATATCTGTGCATCCCGGGCCGACTGTGCCTGCTGGGAGCGACGACTACACAGGACACGATTGCACTGTGCCTCATAGGGATTCTGAGAATTTCCAGGACCCATCTGCGTGCTATTGAGTGTGTAAAAATAGAACTAAATTTGGAATTTTGTAAATTTGATGTGTGCTGTTTTGAACAGAGACATAAAAATACAGGTTTGCGTGAATATTTTTATATATATGTGTGGTCCCAGGGTTTCTGCACTGATGTGGATTGAATCCGAAGACGACGGTTTATTTATAGTTTATAGTTGTAGATGTGAACTTTTATTAAGTATTTAGATGGATTAAGATTATGATTAACAATGTAACCTCGTACGCAAAATCGCCCACGAATGTTTGGCTTGTTTTCGACAAAGACAGCATACATCACAGCAACGAATGGCTGATCTACCCAGCATTCGTATCACACAAGCACTGCCATTTGTCAACACCGGTTGCGACCAACACCAACAAAAAAATGGGCCAATCCTTCTCAAGGATGGCAAGGTTCGCAAACCACGTATAAGCAAGGGCTATATATGCCTATTCGTTTGCCTGGACACATCGGCAATACATTTGGAACTTGCCACGGATCTCACCACTGAAACGTTCCTGGCTGCACTGCGGCTTCATATCTCTACGTGGCAAGTGTGCCAAAATCAACAGTGACAACGGCACAAATTTCATCGGCGCGAAACGCTCACTCGATGAAATGCAAACCCTACGGGCGTCACAGCAACACACCGACCTGGTTACTCATGCCCTGGCATCCAATGGGTATTCATTCCGCCTGGTTCACCTCATTGGGGTGGAAAATGGGAATCGGCAGTTCGATCGGTTAAACTGCACCTTCGACGAGTCGTCGGAACCTCAACCCTTATATTTGAGCAGATGCGTACCCTACTTTCGCAACTCACGTCCTCTATGCTACACACCGGATACTGAGGTCAACTATTTATCGCCGGCTCACTTCTTAATTGGACGACCATTCACCACCATACCGGAGGTTGACTTGGGTCACATTCCTGTGGGTCGATGGGGTACTGGCAGAGTATCCAGTCCATGTACCAAGGTTTCTGGAAACAATGGCATCAGGAGTACCAGACCACTCTGCAACAGCGTCCAAAGTGGACCACGTCAATCCCTAACATCTCGATCGGGGACGTTGTGCTTGTTAAGGAGTCCAACAGCCCACCGGCTTCAAGGCACATTGCACGAGTTATAGAAGCCTATCCAGGAAAGGACGAACTGGATCGAGCAGTCAAGCTCAAGACCGCATCTGGAGAATTAACCCGACCAATTACTAAATTTGCGGTATTGCCCCGTTCAGAAACTGTGTTTCAGGGCGGGCCGGGATGTTGAGGAACGCAGACGATATTCTTGACTTCTCATATTTAGAAATAAGTCCATCGCTAAGCGACGAAGCAATCGGGAAAAGGGAGCAAGAAGAGAATGGAAGAGACCAAAAATCTGTATACACATATATTCTTTTCGCCGCTGCGACGGCATTTTCAGTACCAAATAGACATCGAACTGGACAAGAACAAAATAAATACAGTCCACTAAAATCAAATCCCTCGAGCATATTATTTGCGAACAGATCTGATGTAGTCTTTTTGTGTATACATTTAAAAGAAGCGGCGAGAGCACTGTGGGATTCCTCCCTGCACTACCTGATGATCCAGTCATCATTTTATCCCCAATCGGCCGACTAATTATTTCGAATTAAATAAAACTCGGCGCAGAAATAAAATTACGATATGTACTTTAATGCGTGACATCCAAATTGCAAGTGTGGCTTGCCTGCCCTTTACATTGCCGCTCCGATCGCTAAGCGCAGCTTCGCTCGGCAGACGTCGGTAGGCAGACGCAAAGCGGAGATAGCGAAGAGCGAGCTTGCAGAGAGCGTTTAGCAGGGCAAGCAAGCGCAAAGCTTTAACAAACAAATGAGTGACATAGACATAAGTAACAAACAAAATAAGCGGCTGAGGGCAGAACCGCTATTTTTCCAACGGCCCTCTTGAAGATGCTTGCTTGGGCGCAGCTGGCGGCTACGCTGGGATGATCGTCGAATGCAGCAATCGGCGCTTCTTTACGAAGGCGGCTTGTCGTGATTACATCTTGATCATCGGGAACCTCTGTAATTGCATAGAATGGCAGGAAATTTAGCAATGTAGAAATTTCAAATGTTGAAATTTGAATTTCATTTAGCGTGGATATGTAGGTTTTAATATATCGAAAAGTTCGCGCTGCAGTTCCTGATTCTCCGATCGCAGTTTTTCCACTTGCACCTGGCACTCGAGCAGCTGCTTCCTGCATTGCTGCTCTAAGTTTTGGTACTCCAGCGTTGTGGGTCGAAAGTCGTCAATAGAGATGCAAGAGGAATTTTCAAAAGCGGCTAAAACTGCACGCTTATTCTCCGAGCTATCAATGCTTCCTGACACTATCCAACCAAGTTTTGTCTCCTGCAATGTTGGCAATTGGTCTGATAGTCGAATCTGTCCGACGCACATTAAATCGAAGAACAAACCAGAACCTATCAACAGATCGATACGTTGGAGCTTGGAGAAATTAGGATCAGCTAGTTTTAGATTATTCGGCATTGGCCAATCCTTTGCGTCTAGGTCGAAGTTAGGCTGCATTTCCGTAATTGAGTTGGTGACAATTGCAGCGAAGGAAGCTCGATAGCTTGCGTCCTGGGATTGTACAACTATATGTACAGACTTGCTCGAAGGTAGAATGGAATCTCCGATACCGGAGATGTTAACATAAGACGAATGATATTCCAATTGCAACTGATTAGCAAGTCTAGATGTTACAAAGTTTGTCTGTGATGCAGAATCCAAAATGGCACGACATGGGATAAGTGCTCCATAACGATCTGTTACATGGACGAGGGCAGTAGGTAGCAACACGTTCTGTAGATACTCTACACAAAGCTCTGCGTTTCAAATCGGTTGAACGTCGCTTGCCACAGAATGAGCAGCTACAATACATACATTTCATGCGAGAATATCAGACTTTGGGACACATGCGACAACTGCCAACGGAAGAAATCACCTTGGGCAACATTTCTACATGCCACACTACCCTGGTTGGGTCGAAAACTCCGGTAGTTTTCGACGGGTCACGACGCCAATGGTAAGGCTTTGAACGACACTCTCTTTACAGGGCCCAGCATTCAACGCGATCTATTTGCTGTGTGCCTGCGCTTCAGATTGTACAAATTCGTATTCTCAGCGGATATTGTGGAAATGTTCCGCCAAATATGGGTCTGCAATAAGCATCGAGATTTTCAGAGAATCGTTTGGAGAGAAGATCCAACCGATCCAATCATGCACTTTGAACTATGTACCGTCACCTACGGAACTTCATGTGCGCCATTCCTAGCGGTTCGGGTGTTGCAACAACTGGCTTTGGATCATGATCATGAATTTCCGAATGCTGCGAAAATCCTACTGGAAGATTTCTACGTTGACGATGTTCTTACTGGATCAAACAGTGAGGATGAGCTACTACGGAACCGGAACGAACTTATACAACTAATGTCTTGCGCCAAGCTAGAGCTCGGGAAATGGGTATCCAATACCAAAGGCATAACAGTGGATACCGACGCCTCCACACAACCAACTCAATGGTCACCAGTAAAGGTTCTGGGACTCTACTGGCATCCTGGAAAGGACACGCTAACATACAATGTGGGTCTATCTGCAAATCCTAACTGCACAAAAGACAAGTCTTGTCCGATGTTTCACGGATATTCGACCCACTTGGACTCTTGGCACCCGTCGTGGTTCAGTTCAAGATTCTTTTTCAACGACTATGGCTACTCAATCTGGATTGGGATGATCCACTTCCAACAAAACTGGCGGACAATTGGCTGAAGTGGCGAGCTGACCTCGACACATTGCAGCAGTTTCAACTACCACGTTTGGTTGTCAACGACGCAGACAACATCAAATTGCACGGATTCTCCGATGCTTCTATCAAGGCATACGCTGCTGTAGTTTACAGCAGAGTAATACACGACGACGGCTCTGTGTCCATATCTTTAGTGGCTGCAAAGACAAGGGTGGCTCCACTCAAGCAGCAATCCTTGCCACGCCTGGAGCTTTGCGGAGCACTTCTTCTGAGCCAATTCATACGATCAATTAAGGCTGGATTACGACACAGAGATACAACTATATTTGCATGGTGCGACTCTACAATTGTTCTATCGTGACAATCATATGCACCAGCCCAGCTGAAGACGTTTGTTGGGAATCAAACCTCGGAAATTCTGGATTCCATTCCATGCCATGCTTGGCGTCATGTGGACTGCAAAACAAACCAAGCTTACTGTGCGTCCAGGGGCCTCATGGCTGCCGACCTCATCGACTTTCGGCTGTGGTGGACTGGTCCTTCATGGCTACGTGACAACGATCAATTCTTGGTAAAGTTGAACAACTCAAAGTTTTACGTAACTCTTTCAGGAAATGGCATACAAAACGAAGTCAAAACCAATTGTTTGTCTACATTGGTCGAATCAAAATTGGATAATCTACTGGAAGAACTAATAGCCCGAGTCTCCTCCTGGCGGAAGCTGGTGCACACTATTGGCTATGTTCTTCGCTTCATCCAACGCACAAAACATCCATCTCGGGACAGGAGCTCCCAATCTCTTACATTTCATGAGATCAGGACTGCTCGGATTCTGTGTTTGCGTTACGCGCAAACCTGCTTTCAAGATGACTACCAATTGCTACGGAAGCCGATTAGCCGATAGCAGCTTGTGAAACTGTCACCAATCATTGACAAAGACAATCTAATCAGGGTCGGAAACATCCAGTTTTGCTGCCAAGACTCATCGCACCACGAAACTGATCTTGGAACCCGAGCACCGGGTCAACCTCCACCCTGGTGTTTCTGCACTCTTCGTAATTGTTCGGCAAAGGTTTGGATATTTGGCGCACGTAACCTCGTACGCAAAATATCCCACGAATGTTTGGCTTGTTTCCGACAAAGACAGCATACATCACAGCAACGAATGGCTGATCTACCCAGCATTCGTATCACACAAGCACTGCCATTTGTCAACACCGGTTGCGACCAACACCAACAAAAATGGGCCAATCCTTCTCAAGGATGGCAAGGTTCGCAAACCACGTATAAGCAAGGGCTATATATGCCTATTCGTTTGCCTGGACACATCGGCAATACATTTGGAACTTGCCACGGATCTCACCACTGAAACGTTCCTGGCTGCACTGCGGCGCTTCATATCTCTACGTGGCAAGTGTGCCAAAATCAACAGTGACAACGGCACAAATTTCATCGGCGCGAAACGCTCACTCGATGAAATGCAAACCCTACGGGCGTCACAGCAACACACCGACCTGGTTAGTCATGCCCTGGCATCCAATGGGTATTCATTCCGCCTGGTTCACCTCATTGGGGTGGAAAATGGGAATCGGCAGTTCGATCGGTTAAACTGCACCTTCGACGAGTCGTCGGAACCTCAACCCTTACATTTGAGCAGATGCGTACCCTACTTTCGCAACTCACGTCCTCTATGCTACACACCGGATACTGAGGTCAACTATTTATCGCCGGCTCACTTCTTAATTGGACGACCATTCACCACCATACCGGAGGTTGACTTGGGTCACATTCCTGTGGGTCGATTGGGGTACTGGCAGAGTATCCAGTCCATGTACCAAGGTTTCTGGAAACAATGGCATCAGGAGTACCAGACCACTCTGCAACAGCGTCCAAAGTGGACCACGTCAATCCCTAACATCTCGATCGGGGACGTTGTGCTTGTTAAGGAGTCCAACAGCCCACCGGCTTCAAGGCACATTGCACGAGTTATAGAAGCCTATCCAGGAAAGGACGAACTGGATCGAGCAGTCAAGCTCAAGACCGCATCTGGAGAATTAACCCGACCAATTACTAAATTTGCGGTATTGCCCCGTTCAGAAACTGTGTTTCAGGGCGGGCCGGGATGTTGAGGAACGCAGACGATATTCTTGACTTCTCATATTTAGAAATAAGTCCATCGCTAAGCGACGAAGCAATCGGGAAAAGGGAGCAAGAAGAGAATGGAAGAGACCAAAAATCTGTATACACACACATTCTTTTCGCCGCTGCGACGGCATTTTCAGTACCAAATAGACATCGAACTGGACAAGAACAAAATAAATACAGTCCACTAAAATCAAAATCCCTCGAGCATATTATTTGCGAACAGATCTGATGTAGTCTTTTTGTATACATTTAAAAAGAAGCGGCGAGAGCACTGTGGGATTCCTCCCTGCACTACCTGATGATTCAGTCATCATTTTATCCCCAATCGGCCGACTAATTATTTCGAATTAAATAAAACTCGGCGCAGAAATAAAATTACGATATGTACTTTAATGCGTGACATCCAAATTGCAAGTGTGGCTTGCCTGCCCTTTACATTGCCGCTCCGATCGCTAAGCGCAGCTTCGCTCGGCAGACGTCGGTAGGCAGACGCAAAGCGGAGATAGCGAAGAGCGAGCTTGCAGAGAGCGTTTAGCAGGGCAAGCAAGCGCAAAGCTTTAACAAACAAATGAGTGACATAGACATAAGTAACAAACAAAATAAGCGGCTGAGGGCAGAACCGCTATTTTTCCAACGGCCCTCTTGAAGATGCTTGCTGGGGCGCAGCTGGCGGCTACGCTGGGATGATCGTCGAATGCAGCAATCGGCGCTTCTTTACGAAGGCGGCTTGTCGTGATTACATCTTGATCATCGGGAACCTCTGTAATTGCATAGAATGGCAGGAAATTTAGCAATGTAGAAATTTCAAATGTTGAAATTTGAATTTCATTTAGCGTGGATATGTAGGTTTTAATATATCGAAAAGTTCGCGCTGCAGTTCCTGATTCTCCGATCGCAGTTTTTCCACTTGCACCTGGCACTCGAGCAGCTGCTTCCTGCATTGCTGCTCTAAGTTTTGGTACTCCAGCGTTGTGGGTCGAAAGTCGTCAATAGAGATGCAAGAGGAATTTTCAAAAGCGGCTAAAACTGCACGCTTATTCTCCGAGCTATCAATGCTTCCTGACACTATCCAACCAAGTTTTGTCTCCTGCAATGTTGGCAATTGGTCTGATAGTCGAATCTGTCCGACGCACATTAAATCGAAGAACAAACCAGAACCTATCAACAGATCGATACGTTGGAGTTTGGAGAAATTAGGTTCAGCTAGTTTTAGATTATTCGGCATTGGCCAATCCTTTGCGTCTAGGTCGAAGTTAGGCTGCATTTCCGTAATTGAGTTGGTGACAATTGCAGCGAAGGAAGCTCGATTGCTTGCGTCCTGGGGGTAGAACTATATGTACAGACTTGCTCGAATTTAGAATGGAATCTCCGATACCGGGGAGATGTTAACATAAGACGAACGATGATCCAATTGCAACTGATTAGCAAGTCTAGATGTTACAAAGTTTGTCTGTGATGCAGAATCCAAAATGGCCCGACATGGGATAAGTGCTCCATAACGATCTGTTACATGGACGAGGGCAGTAGGTAGCAACACGTTCTGGCCACTGAGGCAATCTTGAGGTCGGCTGGTTCTCCTCCCATTTCTCCTTGGTCTTGTGGTCCAATTTCGTGCCTATGATGTAGATCAGTAACCCATCCGAAATCTCCTGAGGGGTCGCCAAGGTCTGAAGTGCACGCAAGTGCGAATTGATTTTGTCGGTGAGCGCGCGCAAGCCGATAGCCGAGCCCTTCTCCACCCCTTTGCAGCCCGAAAATAGCCTTGACGTGTGCCTGAAAATGTAACAGTTTATTATCGAATCGCAACTTTTGTAAATTCAACGCCTTGTCGTAATTTTCCTCAGAATGCTCCAAGGAATCGTATCCAGCGCAGCACCATCTAGACATCCACGAAGATATTGGAATTTTTCGATGATTGGTATAAGATGGTCTTTGTGCACCGTTGTCGAGAACATTGAGTGGAATTCTGGCCAATCCATATAGTTCCCACCGAATCGCGAAAGCTGCAACTCGGGCATTCGAGAACGGCCTATACTATTATTGGCGAACAACGACGAATTCTCCTCGAGAGTATGCCGAGCCGTTGAATTGGCAACATTAACCGTGCGAGCAGCCATCAACTCCCGCGACAGCCTGGACCTAGTCTTCACATAAACATTCGAAAAGTCCAGTCGGGCATCATGAGCTAACTGCAGGAAATCCAGCCTTTCAAGGATCGTTTGAGCGGCATCGAAATCCGCATTCATTCGCTCGATTTGCTCTAAGCGAGCTTGAAGTTCTGCCTCATCTAACTCGGCAAGCTCTTCCTTGGTGAGAAAGCGATCCATGGCCTTTAGTTCGCGCGCGATGGACTCGGCCTTGTGCTTGCAGAAATCTACATCACTCGGTATTGCGGCGTTCTCGACATTGGTAGGCTCAGGTGCTGCCATGTTGAGGTTTTAAAAGAGTCACTCAGCACGACCGAAAAAGGCATCCTGTATACGTATAATCGTGGGAACCGCGAGCAATGGGATTACAGCTGCTGCGTTTTGCTGTGCGGCTGTGCGAGCTGTCCGATTCCGCTTTGTTCACTGCATTGTCGCGACAGAGAAATTAATAGCCAGCAATGCGTGTATGTAAGTATGTTTTAGCACCGAATTGCGCTTAAACGCCGAAAATTTTCTAAGGCTAACGAATGTCGATCGCGAACGATTATTAATTGACACTGCAACTCAGGTATCACGTCGGGGTCACCAAATTTTATGTGGAGATAATGTTTAATAATAATGAAATAATAATTAAATAAAACTCGGCGCAGAAATAAAATTACGATATGTACTTTAATGCGTGACATCCAAATTGCAAGTGTGGCTTGCCTGCCCTTTACATTGCCGCTCCGATCGCTAAGCGCAGCTTCGCTCGGCAGACGTCGGTAGGCAGACGCAAAGCGGAGATAGCGAAGAGCGAGCTTGCAGAGAGCGTTTAGCAGGGCAAGCAAGCGCAAAGCTTTAACAAACAAATGAGTGACATAGACATAAGAAACAAACAAAAAGGTGTGAGAGTGAAATAGGATGGACGATTTACTTTTCCGAACACGTCTTTACTTAACTCATCCGCCATTTAGAATGAACGAGCGTCGATCTACATACTTTTCATGTGCCCGTATCTTCGGTATTTTTCTGGGGTGGCCGTACATTTATGGATTCTTAATCTAAGCTAGGGATGCCGTATTGGCTGATATAGGTTGTAATGGGGCTGCCGTACTGAGTGATAGGGGGGTTATCCTACCACAACTCGGCCATCCTGACTGCTGGATCACCTGATCCACTTAAAGATAAGGAAATTCTATTGTGGCTTACAATTCGTATACTTAGCATATATTACATTTGTTCCTTATATGTATATATATTAGCTTTTATTTCTGTTACCTATCCAGTGTTTTATGTTATTGATACTCCAAACACCTTGATATGGGTTACGGGATACTTGAAAACCTTCTACATCTTTTAACAAAACCTGTCATTTTTAAAACTTTTTCGATTACATAGGGGCCTTTGTTTTGGGGATTAATTTTTAGATGCTCCCACTGTGCAATCAAAATTTTTAACCATCACATAGTCTCCTTCCTTGTACTCCTTAGGTTTCTTTAAGCCCTTGTCATATTGCTTTTTGTTGCACGCTTGAGCTATCTCTATATTTTTCGCCGCATTATCTCTTAATTCTGTTAGATCTTTGTTTTCTTGTACTTTTATTTAACTCTTCTAGTTTTTCTTTTAATTCGTCTACAATTTTTCCTCTCTGTTCTATGCCGAATAAGAGTTTACAAGGCACTTGCTTTGTGCTCCTGTGCTGTGTGTTATTTAATGCATGTTCTACTTTGTCTATCACTGCATCCCAATGTATACCCTTTTCTGGTTCTACTAATTTCGCTATCATTGGCCCAAAGGCTTCTATTGACTCTTTCCACCTGACCATTTGCTTGAGGCGATCCTGTAGCGATTTTAATGTGTTTAATATCAGTCTCTGTCATGAACTCGTCGAATTCGTTTGATGTGAAGCAACTCCCTCGATCTGAAATTATGCATTTGGGTTTGCTATATGCTCTAAAGTAGTCTTTTAACGAAACGATGACCTCTCGAGTATTCGTTGTTCTTGTTGTATATAAACGCACGAACTTTGTAAAGGCATCAACAACTACTAATATGTGCTTTTTGATCTACCCGAGTCAACCGGACCGTAATGATCGATGTGGATTAGCTCAAATGGCATATTTCCTTTTGGAATGGAGTGTAAATATCCTTCTTTTCCTGATTTAGGCGAAAACGCAACGCACTTCAAACAATTTTCAATGTGACCGGAACATTTTTCTTTAACGTTTGGAAACCAATAACTTTTGTTAATTATGTTTGTCATTTTGTCTCTACCTATGTGTCCTATTTCGTTGTGATATATTTATATAAAACGTGGTCTTCCATTTCTGTTGGAACATAGAATAATAATCTTCCGTCATTACTCTTCCTGTAAACTACACCGTTTCTCATTTCGAAAAGCTTGTGTTCATTTTCTTCTAACTGTTGCTTAATTTTTTGAACTTTGTGATCCTTGGCTTGGCAAATAACTAAATTGTCTTCAAACGTATTTGTTTCTACTATAAGAATATTTGTGCATCTGCTCAGCTCATCTACATGTTGCATTCTGCTGCCTTCTCTATGGCTCAGCTCAAAATCATAATTTTGCAGCTCTAAAGCCCATCTAGCAATACGCGGGTTGAGTTCAATTTTGTTGAGCGTTAACGTAAGGGAATTGCAATCAGTCACAATCTTGAACCGTTTTCCATATAAATATATGCGAAACCTGCGCAGAGCGTAAATAATTGCCATTGTTTCCAGCTCAAAGCTGTGATATTTTGATTCCGCTGCAGTTGTTCGCTTGGAAAAAAAAAATTGGATGCTGCAGTTTTCCGTCGTCGTTCTTTTGAAGTAACACTGCCCCGAAGCCAAGAGCGCTTGCATCACAGTGCAGTTCTATCTCGTCTTTATGATTATAAATTGATAAAATGGGTGCCTGCATTAACATTTCCTTCAGCATTGTAAAGCAATTTAATTCGTTTTCACCAAATTGAAATTTGGTATCCTTATTCAAAAGATCGCAAAGCGGTTTGGCAACAGTTGAGAAATCTTTTATAAATCTCCTGAAGTAGGAGCATAAGCCGAGAAAACTTTGCACAACCTGTACTTTGTCTGGGATTGGAAAGTTTTTGATTGCTTCTAATCCTCTGTCATCTGCTGTTATACCTTGCCCATTTATTAAAAACCCCAAGATATTTTATGTTTGATTGTAAGAACTCACATTTGTCTATTCGCAATTCTAACTTGTTTTTCGCTAATCTAATGAAGACTTCCTTTAGCGTTTCTAAGTGTTCCTGTGTATTTCTGCTGGCAACCATTATGTCGTCCATGTAAACAATAACTTTATCATCTCTAATCAAATCATCGAATATCTTGTTAACGAACCTTTGAAACACTGCTGATGCCGTTTTCAGACCCTGCGGCATTCTGAGGAACTCGAATTGTCCTAAAGGTGTCACGAACGATGTATATTTAATCGATTCCTCATTAACAAACACATGAAAGTAACCATTTTTGAGGTCAAGATTCGTAAAGATCATTTTGTTGGCTAGTTTGTCGAGCAAATCATCGATGAGGGGTATGGGATAGTTGTCCTTAATCAAAGTCTTGTTAAGTTTTCTAAAATCTATACATAACCTTAAATCCCTGTTTTCTTTTTAACCAATACGATAGGGGAAGCGTATTCGGAATCACTTGGTCGTATTATCCCGTTCTTTAAATATTCGTCTAATAATTGTTGCAGTTTATCTTTTTCGCTATATGACAGTCGCCTTGGAGCACAGCTAAACGGTTTTGATTTTTCTAAATTAAGTTTTATCTCGCATTTTTAACTAAAGGTTCCTTTGGCCTTACAGTGTTTACATAATAGTCTTCGATGGTTTGCCTTAGTTGACATTTTAGCTCATGACTTATATTTTCTCCGCAGATGTAATCGACTTTTCATCTTCCAAATAATTGATATTAAAAATGTCTGGAGCAATGATTTCATTGTATGTGTCCTCAGCTTTGCTACTAACGATTTCATCAGTAACGACCGCATCGTCATTTATCGAAGTACCTGTTTCACTTATATAACTGATTGGTCTGGTATGATCGATCAAATTTTCAGTACCTGCTTTACTAACTACTTCCGTAACAATTTCACTATCCTTGCTAACGTCTTCACTAACAATTTTATTATCATCGTTACTAACGGTATAACTAACAATTTCATCAATCTTTTTACTAATTGTGTCACTAACAGTCTTATCAATCTCTTTACTAACGGTATCACTAACAATTTCATCAATCTCTTTACTAATGGTATCACTAACAATTTTATCAACAACTTTGGCTTCTTTAATCACCTCATCTCTAACTATTTTATTAGCGTTATCATTAAACTTTTCGTTTTTCCTATACTCATGCGTTTGCCCATTGTTTTAATTTGCAGTCTATCACTTTCTATCGGTATTGCTGAATTATTAATTAATTGATTATTAGCTTTCTCATTTACAGCGTCTAACGTAACCATTTTCAAAGTGTTTAGGTCCAAGCTTAGCGCGCATGCATTCATAAAATTTCTGCCAAGAACCACACCATGACTCATAGATTCGTTCGATACCACGTTCAAATGAAAAAACATTTTATTCCTCCTTTCAAAACATAACATAACATTTTTCCAAATGTTTTCAATTGGCTTCGATTCAGCCCAAAATATGATTCAGAAACTGGCTCCAGGATGGTTTTTGTAGAAATTAAACTTTTCTTAACGAACGATATTGGACTCCCAGAGTCTATGAGGCATGCTGCAATTAATGGTGTTACAATCTTATTGCATAAGAAAATCTTACAGTATCTTACATAATTGTTGTTGGTTACGCTTTTTCTCTCCGGGCATTGTCCGACTAGGTGGCCAAATGCCCCACATGCGTAGCAGGATCCAGGCTCCCTTTTGGCTTGAAGCAGTCCTTGGCGAAGTGACCACGTGAGTTGCAGTTGGCGCAGCGTAAGCCCTTGTTAGCTGCAGCATCTTCCGAGACTGGTGTGGCATACTGCTTCCGCTGCGGAAGGCGGATTTCCGAGAATGCACGTAGAATTTGCTTCGGATCCGAGAAGCACTGAATGCGAGCCTGATCTCGCAAGCCCGAAGCCGGAATTCCATCCATTATCTTTTCCTTCAACTCCTCTGTGTCTATGTTGATGTTTCTGGCCAGCATCATTTTTTACCCGATACTCAAAATGAGTATTGGGGTATATTAGATTTTGGTAAAAGTGGTTGTGTGTTCGTCCAGAAGGAAGCGTTTCCGACCCCATAAAGTATATATATTCTTGATCAGCATCAATAGCCGAGTCGATTGAGCCATGTCTGTCTGTCCGTCCGTCCGTCCGTCCGTCCGTCCGTCCGTCTGTCCGTCTGTCCGTCTGTCCGTCCCTATTAGCGCCTAGTGCTCAAAGACTAATATAAGAGCTTGAGCAACGACATTTTGTATACAGACTTCTGTAATATGTCACTGTTACAAGTGTATTTCAAAACTTCGCCCCGCCCACTTCCGCCCCCACAAAGGACGAAAATCTGTGGCATCCACAATTTTAAAGATACGAGAAAATTAAGAACGCAGAATCGTAGAGAATAAATTTATCTTCTAGACTGCAGAATCTGAATTGGATCGTAGCATTATTATAGCCAGAATGAAGAAAACAATTTCATTTTTTCTCGCCCTGTCTCTCTCTCACACACACGTAGCATAGCCGGCTTTGCATAGCGCAAAATTTTTAGCGCCTAGATCTCAGAGACTATAAGAGCTAGAGCAACCAAATTTGGTATCCACACTCCTGAAATATCGGACCTTGACGAGTTTGTTTCAAAATTTCGCCACACCCCTTCCGGCCCCGCAAAGGACGAAAATCTGGATCATCCACAGATCTCAGAGACTATTAGACCTGACTGTCGAGCTCTCACTGTTACAAAACTATTTGTAATTATACCCGATACTCAAAATGAGTATTGGGGTATATTAGATTTGTGGTGAAAATGGATGTGTTTAACGTCCAGAAGGAAGCGTTTCCGACCCCATAAAGTATATATATTCTTGATCAGCATCAATAGCCGAGTCGATTGAGCCATGTCTGTCTGTCCGTCCGTCCGTCCGTCCGTCCGTCCGTCTGTCCGTCCCTATTAGCGCCTAGTGCTCAAAGACTATAAGAGCTAGAGCAACGACATTTTGTATCCAGCCTTCTGTGATATGTCACTGTTACAATTATATTTCAAAATACTTGGCCCCGCCCACTTCCGCCCCCACAAAGGACGAAAATCTGTGGCATCCACAATTTTAAGATACGAGAAAATTAAGAACGCAGAATCGTAGAGAATAAATTTATCTTCTAGACTGCAGAATCTGAATTGGATCGCATCATTATTATAGCCAGAATGAAGAAAACAATTTCATTTTTCGCCCTGTCTCTCTCTAACACACGTATCATAGCCGGCTTTGCCTATTGCTAAATATGAGTTCCAAGATCTCAGAGACTATAAGAGCTAGAGCAACCAAATTTGGTATCCACACTCCTGTGATATCGGACCTTGACAGATTTGTTTCAAAATTTCGCCCCACCCCCTTCCGCCCCCGCAAAGGACGAAAATCTTTGGCATCCACAGATCTCAGAGACTATTAGACCTGACTGTAGAGCTCTCACTGCTACACAACTATTTGTAATTTTTCACTGCAGAACTCACTGTTGATAGCTCACTGCTTCAAAAATTTCGCCCCACCCCGTTCCGCAACCATAAACAACGAAAATCTGTGGCAACCACAATTTTAAAGATAGGAGATAGGAGAAAATTAAAACGCACAATCATAGAGAATGGCCATATCTACCAGATTGCCGAATCTTGCCTAATCCGAATCAGATCGGATTATTGTTATAGCCAAAAGAAACAAATAATTTGCAGTGGCTACGCAGCGCCCGTCGACACGTTCTGACTGATTTTCTGTCTCTCTCGCACGCACTTTTGTCGTTAAATGAACCCATACTGACTATGTATCGGGTATAAATGTAGAGTTGCGGTCGCAGCAGCAACTCACAACGTTCCCCTCGTTTTTCACTGCAGAACTCACTGTTGATAGCTCACTGCTACAAGTGTGTTTCAAAATTTCGCCCCACCCCTTCCGCAGCCATAAACAACGAAAATCTGTGGCAACCACAATTTTGAAGATAGGAGAAAATTAAAACGCACAATCATAGAGAATGGCCATATCTACCAGATTGCCGAACCTTGCCGAATCCGAGTAAGATCGGATTATTATTATAGCCAAAAGTAACAAATCAATTTGCAGTGGCTACGCAGCGCCCGTCGACACGTTCTGACTGATTTTCTGTCTGTCTCGCACGCACTCTTTGTCGTTTAATGTAGCCATACTGACTATGTATCGGGTATAAATGTAGAGTTGCGGTCGCAGCAGCAACAAAACAACGTTCCCCTCGTTTTTCTTCAAAATATGTGGCAAAATTTTCTTCTGAACGCCATTGACGATTTTGGAATCTGTCTCTTTGTTCTCCTTTGGACAAGGTTGCCCCAAATGCCACGATCAATTGCTCGCACAAGTAATGAGCTGATTCCAAGATACGTGCGGGATCTGCATGGAGCCAACTCTGAGCGTTTCCTTTGAGCTTAGCAATCAGCAGCATTCGTTTAGTGATGTTGTCCAGCTTGTAGATTTTAGCAATATTCTCCAGCTGTATGACCCAGTTTTTGGCGCACTGTGTCCCATCGAATTCCATAGTCACTTCCTTTGCCAATGTGAGCGATGTTGCCGAAGATCCCATATGTTGTTTACATTTGTGTCCTGACGTTTTGCAACACTGTCTGAATCGTAGCCTTTTCCATCACTGTGGTCGATGGTGCTGTTAACATTGGTGCTGTTAGCGCAGCCACTGTTAACTGTGGTGCTGTTAGCGCTGCTACTGTTATCGATATCGGTAGCTTCGTTGCCCTCGTTGATGACGTCATTGGCTTGGCCGACATGCACGATCTTGTTTATTTCGTCATGAATTTTTTCAGCAAGACTCTGCCTGCATCTATCTCTGCGCGTAATTTCATCAGGGCGTCGTTCTCGGCTTCTACTGCGCTTGGCTGTTCCGTGCATAGTAAAAATTCCTCCTGCATGTCTTGAATCGATGGTGCTGCCTCTTCTACGACTGGCGGCGCCATGGTTGGTGCTTCACCTGCCAACTGCTGCTGCTCCGCTTGGCCGATCGAACCTTCTGGTGGGTCGCCGCGTGCGTTTGGTTGAATTGCGCTAACGACCAGTTCGGTTTTCGAGCCTTGGGTTGATAGCCCGAGTCCAGACAGCCACCTTTTAGTTGCACTACCGAGAATTGGTTTAATTCGATGTCGCACATTGTGAGTAGGGCCCACTTCTGAGATTGTGAGAGTGAAATAGGCTGGACGATTTACTTTTCCGAACACGTCTTTATTCAACTCATCCGCCATTTAGAATGAACGAGCGTCGATCTACATACTTTTCATGTGCCCGTATCTTCGGTATTTTTCTGGGGTGGCCGTACACTTATGGATTCTTTCTATGGATGTCGTATTGGCTGATATAGGTTGTAATGGGGCTGCCGTATTGGCTGATATTATCCTACCACAAAGGCGGCTGAGGGCCAAGAATTAGGTGCTACTTGGCAAGCAGCTAATCGGCTGGGTGCTGCTCCGAACTGTATGTTTTTGGAAATTCCTCATTCTCCATTAGTCTTTTAAGAATTTCAGATTGACACAATTGACACAATTCAGGTTGACACAATCAACAGCCACAAGAATAACGTGTTCCTTGTTCTTTTTGTTCGACGCTTCTACATTAATGACATCATTAATGCACATCACTGCAGACTTGTTTGTTTGGTAGGCATAAAATCTGTAAGGTATTATCTGGTTTTCTTGTATGTGCTTTTCAATCTTGGCTTTTACCATGCCGTTTACTGTCTTGGCTAGGACCGAAATCAGGGATATGGGTCGAAAGTTTTGATTTTAGTAAGATCCATTTTTTCGGTATTGGTGCAATTCTGATAGATCTCCATTAATGTACCGTAAAATGTACCAGTTCTGTCTTTGTGTTTGTGTTTAGTGCACTCAACATCTCATAGGTGATGTGATCTAACACTCCTGCCGTTTTCCTGTTTGTAACTAACACAGCTTCTAAATCTAGCGCCGTTTAGCGTATAATCTGTATTATAATGGTTCGAATCTTATGAAGTCTAGTGTAAGTTAGGCTAGGGCAAAGCGGGAGCGGAATAAAAGCTCGCTCTCGCTCTTGGCGAATTCGCCCCGCTTTGCCACCGTAGGTAAGATAGGCTAAGAAGAAATTGTTTTGAATACATCGGGGAAGTCGAGAAAATCTATCAAAACGAACGCACGCACTCCTTTTTTTTCGTCGTAAAATAAAATAATTTGCAGCCACCCAAGTTTTCGGTCTTTTCATAGAAAAACTATTCTAAAATTGCAGTAGGAAATCATCCTGCGATCCTCGGTTTTAATCCGGTTGCGCCAGTTACCAGTTTGTCCTGGTTCTTCCAGATGGTCCTGGGTGTTCTTGTATGGGTTTATAGTTCAGTCTTTGCCAAAGATTGCTGTTTGAATCTGAATAAAGTCTGACTGCTCGGTTTTAAGTTCAAAATCGAAGTGTTTGGTCTTTATTAATTTCTATTCTTAGGAAGCCTTCGCAGAGTCTCTGAGCTTAGTACATAAGGGGCATAGATATGTATAAGATGTTGCAACGGGCTAGTTTATTGTGAAACCGCCGAGTCGGCATTACGCCAGATGCCGGGTTCCAGAATCGATGTTGTTTATACTGAATGTGTAGGCGGTTGTTTATGCTGCGGTAGGTAAAGTGTTGCACAAGGGTTTAAGATCAGCTCATTGTGGTAGGAATCGCTATACGTTGTATGCTACAAGATCCAATCATTAGAGGACAGAATCTATCCTATGGCTTCGGATCCGTTGTGGCCGAATAAATGTTCATGCGGATGTTGTCATTAAAGAAATTTGACTCAAATGCATTGACATTCGCATTAAAATCAGCTTCTATCTATGGGAGTTGGTTACATACATATATTTTCAATTTTTATTGCTGCCTCGTAATAAAACTCACCGAATCTGAATGCAAACCGCGATATTCGTTCTCGGCCTTAAGGTAGGCGCATATGCCCTGATTGACTTTAGATTGGTTCTTCGGCATGAAGTGATCTTCAATATCTTCGTTGGGGATCACTTGCTGCTGGGTGGTCTCCTGGCTTCTCGACCGATCTTTGCACCGATCTTTGGAACGATCTTTGGAACGATCTTTGGAACGATCTTTGAACTATCTTTGGAACGATCTTTGGAACGATCTTTGGACCGATCTCGACTTCTATCCCGTGCAGATGTTTCTGTTTTGGTAAAGCTTTTCTTACTCTCATAATTATTGCGGATTGCCTTCCGTTCATGATTGATTCGCAACTGGATGGCCTCTAGCATGGTGATGGGATCGACGCGACCCAGCTTCTCAGGCATTTGTCCGGCGAAGGCGATATCAAAGGCATAATCATTGAAGTTCTCACTCCCACTGAGAGTCTGCTCTATGACATCGTTACAACAGTTCTCCTTGATCATGGCACGGAAGAACACGGCTCTGGTGCGGCTAGCCAACGCTTCCTCTGCCGTTTTAGGGCGGCCGCACATGCAATTCTCCTGACAAAGTAGGAATCACATTAAATTGAAAGAAAGAACTTAGGAAAACTATATATCTTACATCCGAACTTGACGTTCCGTGGATGGTCTGGGAAAAGTCCATGGATGCCCCCTGGCGGCCATATGGCACTGGCTTTGGGTGACGTGCATTTTGTGCATATGCCCAGCTCATGCTTTCCTCTTCACTAGATTGATCGACATATCTGATTGGTAACGATGCATTGCTGTCCCCATTTGTTGGTGCATTCCTTTGATACGGGGTACTGTGTCCAACTGGCGTGCTCATGTTACCCTGACTATTGGATGGATCGCCGTATCGGAGTGTTAGTTTTGCATTTGCCATGCAATAAGGTCCTTCCGGCTTAGAGGGTGCATTCCCTTTATATGAAGTATTGTAACCCTGTGGTGTAATCATATTTTCCTGACTCTGATTCATGGGGCAAATGGTCTTCCGACAAGAGGATGGTGTCGGTGTTTGAATCGTCTGGAGCGAATGATTGCACGTTGGTTCGTCAAACGGTTCAATATCCTTGAATTCGTCTGACTCCTTTTGGGTTAATAGTTGATCAGTTGGATGGTTTGCAAACGCTTGGCGTCTTCCTTTGATATGGGCCATTATGAAACATAGCAGACTATCTCATCCAGAACTCCGACTCCCTCACTTACATGTGGAATATGCTGGCGATCTGGCCTCTGGGCCCTTTGGAATGACTGACTGCGTGACGTCTGGCTCATAGGTGGACAAGTTGTGAATTGAATTCTTGACTGTTTTGGGGATTTTAATAAATGCTTAGACAGAATACCTACTCAGTGCGGATCATCACCCAAAAACACACTTACATGTGTACTCTGCTGTGCTTCAGACCTTTGGGGCGGTAGTGACTGCTGGTGTCTCGAATCATACTGGGAGTAAAGAAAGAAAGCTTAGATAATCATATTCTAATTCGTTAGAAAACCGCTTATTTACATGTTGGATGTTCGGCTGATAGCGGTTCCCATAGCTAGGTGGCTTCAGGGACGGTGGTACCGCACCCCACGAGGTCTGGGTGGAGACACAACTCCCAACCAGAGCTTGCATGCTTGAATGCGACAGGCGGCTACAGCTGTCAGTGCAACGTGGCATACAGACTTCCTCGGAACTCTCTCTATCAATAGTCGTGCTCTTGATAACAGGCTTCTATCGAAATACATTTTAAATTAATGAAGAATTCAGCAGTTTCCACCTTATACTTACAAATCCAATGCTGGTCTCATCGTTCTGAAAAAAGGCATAACTTGCCTCTGAATAACGGGCCGACTGTGTCTGCTGGTAGCGACTACATAGGGCACGATTGCACTGTGCACTACAGGGTTTTCGAGAATTTATAGGACCCAGCATCATGCTACTGAGATCGCGTTCCTATCGGAATAAAATTATATAATTCACCAATAGTTATGCAATAGTTGCCGCAATTCACACTCACAGATCTGTCGATGGTCTCATTGTTGCCCAACAATTCATTAACTGACTGCTGCTGACTTTGCGGCTGCTGCGGGATACCTAAAGACTGTGCATGCCGGGCCGACTGTGCCTGCTGGGAGCAACTGCATAGGGCACGATTGCACTGTGCCTCACAGTGATTCTGAGAATTCCCGGGACCCATCTGCGTGCTATTGAGTGTGTAAATGTAGAATTAAATTTAGAATTTTGTAAATTTTATGTGTGCTGTTTTGAATAGAGACATAAAAATACAGGTTTGCGTGAATATGTGCTTTTGAATATTTTTATATTGTGACGACGCTGTGGACGGGGTATGCTCGCTGCGCCGGGGTTCACAGATATTTGTTTGATCTCTGGATGTTGTAGCTGAAAAAGAGTCTCGTAGTTCAAGTATAAGGCGTGGATTAAGCGGTACAAAGAAATAGGGTTGTTTTATTGGTCTTAAAAGGGCTGCCGCAAGGGTTCGAGCCAGACGCACTGAGCAGCGGTACCACCCTTTACGAAGAGGTGGCAACTACTCTCAGAGCTCCAACGGCGGTTCTGGCAGGCCTGGTCGAAGGACTACGTCCACAGCCTCCAGCGTCGCAGCAAGTGGCAAACGCCAGAGCCCAACATAGAGGTGGGGGCCATTGTGGTAGTCCACGAAGACCACACGCAGCCGCAGCGGTGGATCACCAACAGGGTGATCAGCGTCGTCGAAGGAGCGGATTGAAGGGTCAGGGTGGTCGAGGTGCGGACAGGAGGGGGCGCCATTAAGCGCCCAATTCACAAATTGGTCCAGCTCCCGGCAGATTGAAGACCGACGTGCGGTCGTTCAAGGCGGCCGGAATGTCGGTACAGCGGTCAATGCAGTTTTAAATAAGTTAGATTTAAATTGGAAATGAAATTAATGAAGTCGCTACCGCCTAAGATCTGCCGCCTAACATAGTTACATGCACTCAAACTAATGAAGCAACATAACGATGTTGATCAACATTCGCTGCAGCCTAGCCTATTGTAATAAACTGAGAGGGAGTCGCAATCTCGAATTGATAGAAAACGTTCGTGTTTTTGGTTCGCGTCTTCGCCGCAACAGCTCTGATTTACCCCGCTAGACCCACATGTCCGAAGCCTGAGTAAAGGCAGTTAAAATAAATTATCGCAAAACTCGGGCACACAGTCCCAGTGTAGACAAAAAGCTAACTGCTATGGAGGATTAAAGACGTTTATTTAAATTTTAAATTTAGAATCTGGTTTTCCTTGCAGAATGGTGAGTTTTTCATAGATTTGGGCGCATGTGAAATATAACGAATACCCTATCGCGTGGCACTGGCGGCAGCGATAGGAAATCACCGAATAAATCTGCAATGTATTTTCTTTCTACGCTATCGCTGGCGTCTTTCTTTGATAAAAACGATTCAGGACTATAGATCAAGATTAAACATATGCATTTGTGTGGTATAACATCCCCACCATTACCGTATTCTTCAAAGTTTTTACCCATTATTTTACCCATTTTCTGTAAAAATACCATATAAAAGTACCACCACCCGGACTACGTCTCATTTTGACAACATTTAGACACTATACTGAGTTTTAAAAAATGTTTTGCTTTCCGTATTTGCTTTGACAGGTGAATCACGATTCTGGTTGCTGCAATTTCTAAATGCCATTTATATTTGTTGTAGGAAACTGCTGCATCAGATCGAGCGGTAAGTTACGAAAATGTTGGTGATGCGTGTGATGGTCGACCTGGTCATAATCTACGATCATGTGTGTCCAGTTGGGGCATCCAACGTGCACAGCGGATTACGTCACCTTGTTAGTCTTAATTTCCCGTGTATGTCTCTTTTGCAAATAGCGATAATGAAAAGAGAGAGGGAGAGCTCGAATTCAAATGTTCGTCGGGTGGCAGACGTTTATTTAAATTTAAAATTTAGAATCTGGTTTTTCCTCGTAGAAAAGTGAGGTTTTCATAGATTTGGGCGCATGTGAAAAATAACGAATGCCCCATCGCGTGGCACTGGCAGCTGCGTTATCACCGGCAACATAGCAATTTTTAAATAAATCGACAATGTATTTTCTTTCTAGGCTATCGCTGGGCGGTGCCATTTACTTGGCGTCTTCCTTGGATATCTGTGCATCCCGGGCCGACTGCCTGCTGGGAGCGACTACACAGGACACGATTGCACTGTGCCTCATAGGGATTCTGAGAATTTCCAGGACCCATCTGCGTGCTATTGAGTGTGTAAAAATAGAACTAAATTTGGAATTTTGTAAATTTGAAATGTGCTGTTTTGAACAGAGACATAAAAATACAGGTTTGGTGAATATTTTTATATATATGTGTGGTCCCAGGGTTTCTGCACTGATGTGGATTGAATCCGAAGACGACGGTTTATTTATAGTTTATAGTTGTAGATGTGAACTTTTATTAAGTATTTAGATGGATTAAGATTATGATTAACAATGTAACCTCGTACGCAAAATCGCCCACGAATGTTTGGCTTGTTTTCGACAAAGACAGCATACATCACAGCAACGAATGGCTGATCTACCCAGCATTTGTATCACACAAGCACTGCCATTTGTCAACACCGGTTGCGACCAACACCAACAAAAATGGGCCAATCCTTCTCAAGGATGGCAAGGTTCGCAAAACCACGTATAAGCAAGGGCTATGTATGCCTATTCGTTTGCCTGGACACATCGGCAATACATTTGGAACTTGCCACGGATCTCACCACTGAAACAGCCAAGAACAGCCCGTACCGCCAAGCAAGCAAGTCGTGTGCAACGTGCAGAGGAGCAGAATCGTGAAAACTCAAGTGATACACTATTGTTTATTAAACAGAGTGTTTTGTTCACATCATAAACTGTGTCCGCATTGAAAGACAACAATTGACGGTGGAAATAATTGAAGTTAACGCTACAACGCCAATTTTGATGAAGTACAGTGGAAAAGTGTTTGTTATTGGTTGTGCTGTGGAAGAAGAATATTTGTTATTGTTCTGAACCACTCTCAGTAAACCAGCATTTGATCTTTCGGAGTCACTGAGAGAATAACGTAGCCATACCCAATAAAAGGTTGCAAGCAGTGCAGACAGCAAAGTGATTGGCCACGCATTGTAAAGAGTCGGCAAAGCAGTATATCAAGCAGTATAAAGCAGTATTTCAAGCAGCACCGTAACGGAAAAACGTTTTGAACATGGCTCCAGTTTCAAAACGTCTGCGAGAAAAATCTGGAACTGATCTCAAGGGC
>CM017779.1:2121624-2152458 GCA_008121275.1 Drosophila lowei
TAAAGCTATGTTTCACAATAAACTAATAGTAGGTGTTTGTAGGAGGGCGTATTACCGGAGCTGCTGTCCAGCGACGAATCGGAAGGTGTTGGAAAGAAAAACCCCAGGGTGTAGTTTCTCCAAGAAACGTGTATATTTTCGTATATATAAATATTGTGTATGAATATGTGCGCGACGCGGCAGCCTGTAGCGGGGCTGGAATCGTAACTGATTTTAGCATACATGCTAACACATCGGTAATCGACGTGCGGATTGTAAGGGCGCACAGAACCGAGAGCGAGGTAGAGGGCGATGTAACTAGCTGTTAACTGAGCGCGGTACCCAGCAGCGATAACAGGCTGTTAGCCTGGGGTGCTAACAGCGCGGTTGCTTTGTTAAATCTGCTACCCTTTTGAACGCTGGGCGGCGCGTCGGAAGAACTCGGATTTGGTACGACTGCCGAAGTGGATTCACTGGAAATTGGATTGCCACGGTGCAGCAGCGTGTGGTGTCGGTCTCCACAAGTACTGCAGTTATGGGCACTTTGGCATTCCCGGATCTGATGGCCTTGCGCGAAGCAGTTAAGATAAAGCTGTCTTTGTTTGATGCAGCTGGAACGAGCATCAGCGTTCATCGGGAGGAAGTGAGGGCATAGCCAGATTGGGTGATTCTCTTTGGAGCAGAGATAACGAGTGCTCCTCTTTGGATTCACTGTGGTCTCGAACGAGTGAACCCTCCTAGGATAAGGACTTCCTTGGGACCGAAACGAATTTCTTCGGGAAGGTGACGGATCCCACTCGCTTTTCGAACTGTGTAAAGCGGACGGGTTGCCCTCGATGGCTTCGAGCGTCAGATATCTCTGGCTGAGGAAGGACTCCATCTCCTTCCATGAAGGCATTTCTTTCTTTGTGGTGACGGAATCTCCCCACAAAGCCCGTGTCAACCTCGGTAATTTGGAGGCGCAAATGGTCTCCAGCAAGCTGTCCCAATTTTCAGTTGAGACCTTGGAGGGGGCTAGTGCGGTTAAGACCCTTGGATCGTACCGAAAGCTCCTTTAGAGCACGACTTGACTCGGAACCGATGGAAGCCAACGAAAGGAGGATGTTTATTTGGTTGGTCACCAGGAGCCTGTTGTTCTCGTACCGGTCCCGAAGGGCATTCCAAGCAGCCTCGAAAACGTCATTGGTGAGTGGGGACTTTTCCACTGTGGCCCTCGGATCACCACTGGTCTTAGTGGTGAGATGGTACAGCTTCTGCACGGGAGACAGCCTAGGATTTTTTATATATATCTCTGAACGTAGGCCAGCGGACGTAATCCCCAACGAAAACTTCTATGTCGCACGGGGGGAGTCGGCATCCGCCGTGGAAATCTGGCTGTGCGGAAGAACGGACTGCGGGGTTGTCGATTTGGATCGTGTGATCAGCTATGCACTGCTCATAACGCATAAAGCATTCGCCATAAATGTCTTGGAGGGCATCTTTTGACTCTGGGTCCTCGTCCACCATCGCTATGGAACAGGCCTCATACTCCGCATCCACCTTTGCCCACATGCTCCGCAATTGGTCTCTGCGGACCTGGGAAATAGCGGCGGATGGGATGCTAGTACCGGGAGTGGTAAGTCGAGCTTCCAAATTGGTCAGCCGATCGAGGGCCACAAACTTAGCCCGCGCGGAGGAGACAGCGGATTGGGTCATTGCAATGGGGTGTCGAGCGCTTATTGGACTGTTTTGAATACGCGCTGGCACGTTCAGCGTGACAGGCGAAGGGAACAGCGCCGATTTTGTCGACGCAACAGCGGAACTTGTGGTGGGCCTTGGAGTACCTGGGGACTTCACCTTTCGAGTCACCGAGGTAGGGGTTTCTGGGACGGAAGAGCTGCGTGGCTAAAAGTGCGTGGCCAAAGTGGTTTGCTCTCTTCGCGACCTGTTGGCATATTCGGAACTCACACGCAGAAAAGAAAAAAAATTTTTAAATCGGATGAGGAAGTCTGAGAAAGCCGTATTTATTCGGACGCGGCTCAGAACTCGATACTATCGATGTTGATGTTGATCGATAGGTCGCCCAGCCCTGGTCCCACGGGTGATGGACAGGTTCAAAAATTGAAAATTGAAATGCAATTAATTGCCAAAACACGCAACGTGCCTGGGTTGGCGACAATTTATCTTAAAATCGGCAGTGGTTATGCGTACGGAGGATACCGTGCAGCGCAGCGGGACTGGATATATGTGCTGCGATCGCACCATATACCGAATTGAATGGAGTGGGAGGAAAGTAGATGACGATGTAGATGGGGATGTTCGTGTACTACGAACCAGCTGCTGCTGCTTGTATGTGTGTATGTATGTCTGTAAGTGATATGTACCGCGGCTTGGGTTAACGAACCACCCTTTTGGCGAGATTTAAAACAACGGTTAAAAACGGTGTGCAACCCTTTTATATACAATATATATACATATATGGATGTGCAAGAATATGCTAATTTAAAATGCGTACGTATATTTAAGAAAATATGTATATGTATATGCCGTATATATGAAGTCGTGTGGTATTTTTATTGGCAATATAATTAGTTAAATAAAGAGATGCAGTGATTTGTTATTTATATCTTTATAAAACCGAAAAAACTATAGAACGTTGAGCATGCACGGAATAAACAACAAAGTAATTACAAGAATATGTCTTTATGTTTGTTGCCAGCCGTTTGGATTGCGTTGCTTACACATACATATGTTTGTATGCATGTGCATATGTCAGCAACGAAAGCTCAGCTGGTAGCTGGGAGAGGTAGGAATATTATTTACAGACAGATATAAGTTAATTTTATCCTTATTCGAAGGACAAAATAAAAGATTATTTTATTCTGTTCACTTTAGCGAAGTGCTTTTATTGAATATCAGAATGCGACTGCTTAAATCTAGAATTATAATTCTTAAAGAAACCTATCGATGATCGCGGCAGAGGAACTTCGGCAGAGGCCGAATTGTTGGGGTCTTCAGAATTATTGTAGGCGGCGGCGTCGGTGGCGACAGCAGAGTTGCAGTTATTGACCGGCAATAGGAAGTCAATGTTGCTGGTCGATGTTGGGGGTGAAGAACAGCGGAGTCATCAGAAATGCATTGTCGACATTATCGCAGTCGCGACGTCGAAGACGGGGTGGGGGCGATGGTTTCTCGTGAAGTGCTGACTTGAAGTGGAACGCATAAGCACTTCCAGAAATACAATGTTTCGGTTCTTGTTTTAGGCAGGAAATGGTTTTAATTTTTGTGTAATTGTGACAGAATTCTTGCGCATTGTTATTACAGTTGGGTAATAAACTATTGGGCAAGAATTTTTATACTTTTTCTGTTTTAATTGGAAATAAGAGTATTGAACTCTTAGGGTGTTAACTCTTCCCCTCTTATTTCATTTGTCCTCAAATGAATTTTAGAAGTATGGTATGTTATTAAATTCAAGATTTTGGTTTGTGTTTGTTGATATCTTTGTATCGGTTTTGATTTTGATGTCTGGTATCTCTGGAGGAATGTTGAGTATCACTTTTTGTGGTTTTCGACACACATGTGATATTATGATCAGTATTATTGCAATTGTAAATAGCGTAATAAGAGTCATACTATTTATTGAAGAGTGAGTATGAAGGAAGTTTAGGTGTTTCGTATTTCTGATGTGAAGTTCTTCGAGTGCTTTGAGCGAAAGTATTTTTGTGCGTTTTTCTTGCAATGGGCCAACTTGTACCATTGGAGTTTGTGGTTTGGTTATAGTTTTGTGAATGTTTGTAAATTTCTTTTCGTTAATGCTTATTGTATCGTTCCAGTACTTTAGTAAGTACGTGCCCCTTAGTTTTTCATAGCCGTTTTGCCATTTTATTGTTCCGTTGAAGTTATTTAGGAGGAGTGAGTCGGAATCTATTTCTTCTATAGGTTCGATGTGTTCTGCATTGCTGTAGTTACACGAGGAATCTTTCCCTATCATTAATCTACTAATACAGTTATCGTGGTTTAAGTTGATTACATTATTTGTTTTGCAAATTTTTACGTTATTGTAGTCTTTACATGGTTTATTAATTCCATAACTGTTCAATTTATTATTAAATATTTCTTGGAAAGGTAAATTAACAATGAGGTTTTTTCGGACGACAGGTCGAATAATGATATCTTTATAGGTTTCTTTTTCTAAGTTAGGGATCTTAATAATATAGAGTAATTTGTTTTATTATATAAAAGACGTCTGCAAACTCCAGCATTTCTTCTATTGAATTGAGTGGGGTTAGTATTTCTTTAAAGTTTTCTTTAATTGTTTCTATTTCGTTTTCGTTAAGAAGGAATGTGTTTACTATATTTATTTTTGCCCATTGAATTGCATATTTTACATTGATTAGTTCTTCTTTTATAAGTCGGGTTTGAATTTGTAAACTAATGGCTATTTCGTTGCTGAATGAATTGTCTTTTGTTATTGTATTCAAGAGTCTATTGTTTATTTCTGTGAGTTTGTTTATTCGTTTCTCAAATTGTGGATTTATTACTATTTGCTTATTGGTTATGAATTAGTGGACTGTATAATCGTTTTATATATTGAGCTTATTTATTTATATTGGTTATTTAATATTGGTGGTTATATTACAAGGTGGTTTATATGTAAGTATATGAACAGCGGGGGTGTCGAGTATGCGGCGGTACAAACTATGCGTGCGGGCGGTTTCCTCTAGAAAGTTCTACTGACTCAACTCCGCGAAAGAAGTCGAGCCAAAGGGAATTGGAAGATCAGGCGATGCGACGGTCCAATGCCAAACGGTACACATCGTTGTGTGCGTGTGCAGCTGCGGGCTTGGCTATGCGTGTGAGAACATTACAGCTATGTTTTGGACACGAGCAAAACAACAACACAGCTATGCGCGTAAAAATAGTTACTTAGGCGGTGTAATACAATCATGAGCGTGTAAATGGGTCAATCGCAATATACATGAACATTGAATTAAAAACTACGAGGCTCATTTCTCACCATACCGGCCCCCCTGAACGACTGTTCAGAACAAGGGAAGCACAGCAAGTTTGGTAATAGGCCTCTTGTACACTCCTCGGGCGGTTTTGACGGTGACCACTCGAACCCTCTCGTCTTGGCCAGGATGAACTTCGGTGATTCGCCCAAGCAGCCACTTGCTAGGCGGTTGATTTGGCTCCTTCAGTACAACAAGAGTGTCCACGGTTATGTCGTTGGACTCCTGCTGCCATTTCGTGCGAGGTTGCAGGAAGCGAGGTTGCAGGAAGCGAGGTTGCAGGAAGCAGGGTATTCAAAACTACAACGTTTCCAGAATCCTTGAAGCTTGGCTTGCAGCTGTCTCCAACGCTGCAGTCTGCTAATGTTCACGTCCAACAAGGACGGCTCTGGCACTGCCATGTGAGGTTGACCTGTAAGAAAATGAGCGGGGGTAAGGGGATCCAAGCTGCGATCGCTCCAAACTGCGGGGCAGGCGGCGGAATGAAGTGCCAAATGATTTCCTGACTCGTCAGAAAACTCGCAATTTCCTCGTCTTGTCCAGTGCTCAGCTGCTTGTACTTCACTTGGAAGAACTCCATCTGTTCATGTTTTATTACCCTAGAGCGGGCATATTGAAGCTCCATGACGATAAAACGATGACAGGCGGTTCTTGCAACAAAGACGATGTTCAAAGCGAAAGCAATAGCTAATTGTCCGCAAGAGATGTGACCAGGATGAAGCCTTGTTGATCATACAATGAAGATTATTTCCTTCATCGGAAATGTGTAGATCAACTTGGGGTTTGACCTTTACTTTCATCCGCGCAGCGTCCTCAGTCGACAGTGCGAACTTTGCCTTAGCAGGTGGCCAAGTGCGACGTGAATGGGAAAGCCACAGTGGTCCATTCCACCACAGTTGGTGTTCTACAAGCTCCTTTGGTAGAAGTTCGCGTGATGCACAGTCCGCGGGAGTGTCCCCAGTACGAATGTGCTGCAAGCAGCTACGTGGACAAGCTTCCAGAATCCCAGCAGTGCGATTGCCAACATAAGTGTTCCAAGTCCGTGGGGGTGATGAGAGCCAATGTAGTACAATTTCGGAGTCTGACCAACACGAAGTACTGGAAATAGGAATAGTTAGAGCTTTCTTAGCCAGAAACATCAATTTCGACAGAAGATGGGCGGCATTCAATTCGAGCCGTGGGATGGAGATAGGTTTGATGGGTGCCACCCGGGTTTTTGCGGCGATCAGTGTTACAGCGTAGTCATTATTGAATCTCACGCGACTGTAGATGACAGCGGCGTATGCATGAGATGAAGCATCGGCGAATCCATGCAGCTCCGTTGCTTGAAGTGGCGAGGATAGGTAGCGGGGTATGCGACAGCTTTCCAGTAAATGAACTTCAGCTACAAACTGTTGCCACCGTGCGCATAGCTGCGCGGGTAGTGGTTCGTTCCATTCGACCGAGCTCAGCCAACTATCTTGAAAGAGAACCTTTAGAAATACAGTTGTGGGGGCAAGCAACCCCAGTGGATCGTAGATCTTGGCAAGCTCGGACAGCAAAATCCGTTTTGTCAAACCATACGTCACGGTCAGCAATCGATAATGATCGAGTGTAGCAGGCTCCTCCTTTCGCCAGGCAATCCGTTGGTAATGCGTGTGATCTTCTGAAACCAGGATGCCTCTAAACATTTTCTCAATGTCCGTACAAAACACATAGCGATGCTGACCGAAACGTAGACATACTCCAAGTAAATCCCTTTGAATAGGTGGTCCGATGTGTAGTCGTGAATTAAGTGAAGATCCATTGCAGTCCTCCCCAGAGCCATCAAATACAACTCGGCATTTCGTGGTGGTGCTATCTGGTTTAAATACTGCGTGGTGTGCTAAGTAATTGTGATTGGCGGGATCGTTTTCTACGGTAGTAGAAGGAATCACCTCCATGTGTCCTCGTTGTATATAATCCTCCATAAAGTCGACATACTGTTGTTGGAGCGCAGGAACTTTTCGAAATTTCCGCTCGAGAGAAGAAAAGCGGCGTAGTGCTTGTGGCAGTGTGGACCCCATCGGAGGCGCAGATTCCTTGAACGGGTATTGGACGATGTACACGCCATCGTTTCTGCGGGTGTGCGTATGAACGAAGTGTTTCTCAGCGGGCTCACTAGCATCGGTGGTAACGTTACTTGGTTTAACTTGTTCCCTATCCATGATCGATCGAACTAAAGAGTCCAGATCCTCGTGAGCGTGATGTGCTAGTGCGTGGGTGTAAGCACCACTACTGAGATGGTAGCTGCCTGTAATGACCCAACCAAAATTAGTATGAAGTGCAATAGGATATTCTAAGCCAAACTCTTTGCGTTGTCCAGTGTAAATGTTCCAAAGTTGATCAGCTCCTAAAATCACGTCGATTTCGCCTGGTTGACCAAATGTAGGGTCCGCTAAGGGTAGATCACGAATCTCTTCCCACATCGGGTGTTCGACTCGATCCGCTGGGCTGGAATCGAGGAGGTTAAAGTGTTCATAATCAGACCTGTGACCACCACTGAGGCTGAGCTTGTGCGGGAAAGCAACGTGAATGTGGCGCGACCTCTAGTAACCCAGCAGGATTTGCGCCTAGACCAACCACTGGTATACGAGCATGCGTGCGCGGCAATCCAATTCGGTGAATAAATGATTCGGCGACCATCGTTATAGTTGAACCAGTATCCAGCAATATCCTGCAGGTTGTCTCGTTGCCCCAGGAGTCGACTATAGTGGCCAAAATCGTTGGCAATATAGCGTGACCATTGGCCCCGAGTTCCCTCTCCAATGTATGGTGGCTGACCACGGCTGGATCAGTATCCGCAGCGAACTTGGACGAGCGGAAGGTTGAGTCAGCGGATGTATTGACAGCCGCGGAAACCGGGACAGAGCGTATATCCTCTGGATGGACAAAGAGTGTGGTGCCTCAACTTACACAGACGGCACGTGTTTGTGGAATTACACCTATTTACTCGATGAGATCGGCTTAGACAATTGAAGCACAAATTACCATCCCTTGCGAACTTGCGGCGGTCCACAACATCCAGAGCCTTGAATTGAGTACACGCATAAATAATGTGTTGCCCGTGACAATATACACAATCACGAGCATGCGTCTTTGGCACGTCCACATGATGAGAAACTGCATGACGTCTATCCAGCACCGTGTGTGTATCCTGGAGTAGCTTTGGATCTTGACAAGACTCAAGTGCATCGCAACGGGCGAAGACAAAGCCGAACAGGTCATTTATGGTCACATTTTCCTTGCACGATTCACTGGAGGTGGCCCAAGCTTCCTTGCATTCCGGGTCTAGCTTTGAGAGCAAGATATGGATCAACCACACATCGCGGCTGTCGCAGCTCAGCGCATGTAGACCACGAATACTTTCGTCGGCGGTGTCGACTATTTTACGCAACTCGGCGATGTTTGAACTCTTTGCGGTTGGCAACGAGCAGCGCCGGAAATGAACGAAACGACAAATTTGACTTCTTGTTATAGCGATTTCGAGCCTCTCCCATGCGTCCTGGTAATTAGCATCCGATTGATACGGGAATATGTTTTATCAGAGACAACGCTTCACCATCCAGATGGGATTTCAAATAATGGAACTTTTGGCACTTGACAGACCTACTCTTCTTGTCGACTGAGGCCTAAGAACAAGTCACTTCAAACTGACACCAATCCTCACATCTGGCCGGAAAACGTTGGAATGCGTATTTTTCGAACTGCAGCTCTGTGGTTCCCGATGAGTCCTGATCCTTTCCAGAAGTTGAGTTTTGTCCCTCAAATAAGCGTTCCACAGTGTTTACGATAGCAGTAGATTTGAGTTGTCGTGCTCATTATCGTGACTGCTCCGGTCACGTATGGCTTCAGTGAAAAATACTATGCGCACTAAAGAACCTTTTCTCATATTCAGGGATATCCAAATCCGGATCCACGTATTCATCTTCATCATTATATTGGACCAGCTCTTCAGAGAGCTCCATACAAAGGTTGAAAGTTGCAACCAGTCGGTCCAACTTGTGCTCTAATGTTTGCACACAGAAGTACGCTGACTGTACAAACTCTTGAGCCTCGCAGCCACGCGAGTTAGTTGGGATTTGCAGGCACCACGTTGCTGAATTAGACGATGCACTAGGGCCTTCATGGCAAACAGCGGTTAACGGTATCACTCAATATGTATATAAATAAACTCAAACGCGGATATCCAAAGGAACAAGCAGGAAGCCATGAATTAGTGGATCAGCAACGGTTTACATATTGAGCTTCTATTTTATTTATATTGGGTTATTTACCAGTGGTTATATTACAAGGTGGTTTATATGTAAGTATATATGAACAGCGGGGTTTCGCGGCGGCGGTACAAACTATGCGTGCGGGCGGTTCTGTCTAGAAGTTCTACTGACTCAACTCCGCGAAAGAAGTCGAGCCAAAAGGGAATTGGAAGATCAGGCGATGCGACGGTCCAATGCCAAACGGTACACATCGTTGTGTGCGTGTTTTGGCCGTGCTTGGCTATGCGTGTGAGAACATTACAGCTATGTTTTGGACACGAGCAAAACAACAACACAGCTATGCGCGTAAAAATAGTTACTTTTAGGCGGTGTACTACCAATCATGAGCGTGTAAATAGGTCAATCTTAATATACATGAACATTGAATTAAAAACTACGAGGCTCTCACCACTTATTATAATTTTGAAATATCCATTAAGATTATTTTTGGATCATATTTAGATCCTCATGATCGGGACTTCCGGCTATATATTTCCATGCCGTGCCGATCATGTATCTATAGAACTACTGTGTCGAGTGGGTGTAAGTGTATTTAATATAAGTTAAGTTTGGTTTATTTCATGGTCCAAGGTATTATACAAATCATTATTTTTGGTATTTTTCTATGTACCAAAGAGTTTGGTCTAGAGTTTGTTTCATTAGTGTTAAATCTATGACATGAATTAGTTTTTGTATGTTCTGAGGTTAGTTTGCCTGTTTTAGTATGAATGGTTAAAACATGGCTATCGGTATAGTTGGTTATTTCGATAGATCCAGCTACTAATTGTAGGATGAGTAATGATGTTATCAATCTGGAAGAGAATGAAGAATATCGTAAAAAATTTTATTTTCGGGTATTTTCCGATTCATTGGCGCTATAATCGGATGGAACCCGCAATCGGATAAATCTTTAGTTTTGGGTGTAGTTATTTCTAACCTTTAGTCATTTTTAATACGGACATGGACATGGACCTAGTATGAATATCGGACAGTTATTAACTTTTTATGTTACTTTTGTGAACAATTTTCCTGTCACAGTTTTATTGTCGTGTTATTGTCTTCCTTTTACTGTTTCTTTTTAAATCTTGAGACAATTTTATCCTAACCGTGTGTTTTATATTTTCACGAATATTTCTGTGACCTGAGTATAGTATTATCGGTTTTTTCTTGTTGTGGTTTTTAAATCCAAGTCCTGTTTATTTTTAAGTTTGTCAATATTATTTTGTCGGCTTATTTCGTATTGGTCAGGATTTGTTTGTGACGTTTCTACCCAAATAATACTTCTAGCGGTTTTCTGTTTGTTACTGAGGTATCGAGAAATTGTACTCTAAATGGCCTGATTCAGTAATTCTTGAAAATGTGCTATAGATTCCTTTACTTTTTTAAACACCGCATTATTTCTGAGAGGGTTGAATGGAATCTTTCTACCTGTCCGTTTACTACGAGCTTTTGTAGGGCGGGCTGTAAATATTCGAATTTAATTGGTCTTTCATCATAAACGTTATAGCTTGAATTTAAGGATTTTTTTTGTCAATTACTACATTTTTGGTACGCCGAAATAAAACAGAATATCATGCAGGGATGGTTTTATATCTTCGATGGATTTGGATTTGATGATTTTTCCTTGGGCTAATTTGGAAAATTTGTCTGTTGCTGTCAAACTAAAACTTTCTGTGGAATAAATATCAATGTGAATAGTGTGACCTGATATTGTGGTATTGGTGTTTCCACGATTTCGGGATTAGTGGGCATCTGTCGTATTTTACTTCCCTTACAAATCTGACACTGCTTTACCATAGTGGAAATTTTCTGTTTCATTTTTGGAAAATATAATTTTTCGATGAGTTGTTTTGATTTTCTACGGCATTCCTGTGGGCCCTATTGTGAAATTTTAAGATTTCTTCTTCTTTTTTGGCTTTCGTTACTTAGATCTTCTACTCTACTTTGTGTGAATCTAACTTTGTATTGGAAGAAATTTGATGGGTATATTTTTGGATTTGTCCCATAATATGTTCGGTTGTTTGAATTCCATTAATAACGGAGGGGGTTAAGGTATTTTTTTAATATTTGTAATAAATCAGCTTCGGTGAATGAGTTTTGTGTAATTTCATGTCGATGAAATGTTGGAAATGGTATACTAAATTTGTAATTATTTTCGTTTCCTGAATAATAAAGATTTGGTTTTTAAAAGCATTTATTGGTATTTCCATACTATGAATTAACCTTCGGAGGAACTTTGGCTACTATGTTGTGTCGTGATGGAGTTTATCTTCTTGATTCTGGACAAAGAGTCAGCTACTACATTGCCTTTCCTGGTTTGTAGATTAGCTGATAGTCGTAATTCTTCCAAAAATGTTCTCCATCGTTTTATTCTCGCGTTGCCATTCCAATCGCTCATGGAATGGGTTAAGGGTTGATGGTCGGTGTAAATTTTTACCTTTGTCCCCATAGAGATAATTTCTCAAAGACTTCAATGACCATATTATTGCTAGCATTTCTTTTCGATTGCTGCACAATTTTCTTCATTTTCGAAAGGGTTCGGGAAATGAAGGATATTGGTTTGTCATTTTGAGCAAAGAACTGCTCTAATGCGAAATTTGAGGCATATGTTGTGAGTTGAAACTCTTTTATTGAAATCTGGGTATTGTAAAATGACTTCTGTCGAAATGAGGGTGTTCTTGAGTTTTTTGAAAGCTTCTATTGCCTCTGGGTTAAGTTGAATGATTTTTTGCTCGAGTTGTTTTAGATATGCGACCATCTCCCCTTAATAATGAGGTAAGTGGTTTGGCTAGCATTGCATAGTCCTTAATGAATCTTCTATAGTAACCGGACAACTTTAGGAAGGATCTGAGATCCTTTAATGTTTTCGGACAAGGATACTTGGAAATGGCTTCCACCTTTGCAGGATTGGTTTCTATGCCTCTATCGGAAATAATAAATCCTAAAAATTCTACTTTTTTTTTAAAGAACTCGCATTTGTCGAGTTGGCATTTAATATTGGCTTGTTCAAGGGTATCGAATATGGTCGCGAGATTGTTAGCATGTGTTTTTTCATCTTTCCCAAAAATAATTATGTCGTCAATATAAATATAGCAGATTTCACCAATATGTGGTCGTAGGATATCATCAAGGGTGCATTTGGAATATTGCTGGTGCATGAAGGCGTGTGAATTCGTATTTACCGTTGTTGATGGAGAATGCAGTTTTCGATATCTGATGTTTTAATAGAAATTTGATGGAAACCACTATTAAGATCCTAGTACTGAAAAGAACTTGTTGTTTCCCTAGTTGTGCTAAAACTTCATTTATATTTGGAATGGGATATTTATCGGCAACAGTAACTAAATGTAGTTCCTGTAGTCGATAACTACTTTGAATTTTTTTTGAGAGGCATCCATTTTTCCGGAACCAGCCAGGGGGAATTGTAAGGGGACCGAGATGGTCTAATTATCCCGTCATCTAGTAGTTCCTTTATTTGTTTCCTCTTTCTGTTTGGATCTGCGAATAAAATTCAGAGAAAGCGGTGCTTTAATGTTTGGTGTAAGTAAGTTTTCTGTGTTGATCTGCGAACAAAATTAGAGATGTGTTTTAGGTTTTCAAGGGATAGTTTTGTGTTTCTGTTAGATGTTCTGTCCCATTGAATATGACATTCACTGCTTCCAAGAATTTTTCCTTTATCGGAATAACATGACCACTGTTTATTGTTGGTGTTCGTTTTTTTATGTCAATGACTGCTCCTAATTCTTTTAAGGTAGTCATTTCCTAGTATGGCGTCAAATGATTTAAAGGTGGGAAACAGAAAAGATTTTACATTAATATTAGGGATATTGAAAAGGTTTACAATTTTATGGTGTGTTATTTTTTATGCCACTTACTAACGGTGATAGCGTTAAAAGGTTTTGGTTTAAAAATGGATTATTATTAACATGTTGGGGGTTGAATATAACTTTTATTAGGGCCGGTATCTACTAACATTTTAAGGTCTGTCCCTCCCAATCTACACTCTATATAGGGTAGGGAGGAGTTTTTATTCTAAAAATGTAAGTCACTTAGTTGTTCGAGATTCGAGTCGTTATTGTCTGTATCTGGTTTTGAGTATACTCCTCAAGGGTTTGTTCAAAAGTCATCCTTCAGTTGTGTCTGTATTCAGCCAAAGTTGCGTAATTATTGCATCAGGCGAAGAATTCGTTTGAGTTTTCGTCTGCCTCTCAGTTTGGATATTGAATTGTCTTTGTCTTTTCTATTATATTTTTGAGTTGTTGGGGTCGTTTTTTCCGTTTGAAATGCGGACGATTCATATAATTGACATTTCTAGTATGGAGACTTGGATCTATCTCCATTGGTTCTGGTTTTGGCATTGGCTTTGAATTGCGATCTGACGATTCGGAATGTTATTCTGAGGGGATTTGTTGACGGGGGATAACTCTGTGTAACTTGAGGTGTTTGGTAATTTATAGTTTGTCTGGGGAGGAATTGAAGGTTTATTCTGATTATACTGGTGGTACTGAGAGGTTGCCTAAAGTTGTTATAATTCGGATATTTGATCAGGAGGTGCTGGAATTGGTTTTGGTTTGATCCCCTAAATCCAATAGTGGGTGTTTGGCGTTAGCATAATTAGAACGATAGTTCTGGTTTCCAATTTTAAACAAAAGATGTAGAGCTGATGGGAGGAGTCTTCTGTTGGTTCTTTCCTTACCCAGGGAGTCGAGGAAGATCTCCTCGTAGTCCTCTGACAAAAAAGTATCTAATGCTTTATCGCGGTATAGTTTGGTCATTAATTGTTCTGCCTCCCTTCCCAATTCCATGCAACCCTATTTTATTTAGAATCAGTGACATTTGGTGATAAACAACTTGATGATAATCTTCCACTGACTGTTGATTTCCCTGCACCAGCATGGTCATCTGGTATTCCTAAATGTACTCAGGTCTCTCTTGTCACCATAGTGTAGGGTTAAACATTTGGAAATAGTGCATTCCAATTAAGAGGATTGTTGTATGATTCAATGCCGTATCGGCATTTCCGGACAATCTTGTATCGAATGACTTGAAGGATCGCGACCTACTTTCGGGTTCCTACTATGTCACCCAAGTCCCCAGAATCCCTATCTACTCCCTTCTTCCAGGAACTAAATTCGGATAGGCTTCCCCAAAAATTCCTGAATACTTTTCACTAAGTCTGGGATTTTGTCAGTCACTCGCATTGTGAGGAACTGCAGGGTTTACTTCTTGCTTGATCAACTGCGTTGAGGAAGTCGGTGGGGTTAGTGGGAGGCTCGTTCGAATAAAGTGTTCACTAAATTTGGTTACCAAGGATGTAATTTATTGCCCTCATATTTGGACCAGCATTGGGGTCTTGAACCAGAACGGCAGGTCTGATTAGGTTATTAAGTTTGCCATTATGTGTGAAAGTAGTAAGTATTTATAAGATATGAATACGTTTTTGAAATATGTGAATAAGTATTTTTGTTCGTTTTGCCTTTAGCTTTCGTAGGTTTGGGTTTTATTTTCTTGTTTCCCTTTGGGGTTTGTTTCCGTTTTATATTTTTGCATCGCAGGAAAAATAATTTTTTAAGTGTTTCACTTTTGTGAATTTTTCTTCACTTTATTTTATTTTCACTTAAAAAAATGTTTTTTGTTTTCGTTATTTTGTTTTTGTTTTATTTCATCTTTAACATGTTGGATGTGGCTCCTCCAACGGAGCGATCCGAATTGGTCCCTTTTATGATGGTATCACCTTACTGAGGTTCCTGGAATTCGCTCCTTTTGGTTGGTTTTCCTGAGTACGGAACTTTCAGAATTGGAGTCACCAAATGGGTTATACCGGAAAATATTACGAAATATTGTGAAACCACACCGGTAATTATGTTTGAGACCGACGGCTGCAAGAAGTTTTTGCAGTTTTTCGCGAACGTACTAAACTTTTTGTTGTGTTGTTCACTAGTCGGTGGGTCCTGCTCGGGCGCCAGTTAATTTTATCCTTATTCGAAGGACAAAATAAAATATTATTTTTATTCTGTTCACTTTGAAGGAAGTGCTTTTATTGAATATCAGAATGCGACTGCTTTTAAATCCAGGAATTATAATTCTTAAAGAAACCCTATCGAATGAATTGTTGGGGTCATCAGAATTATTGTAGGCGGCGGCGTCGGTGGCGATAGCAGAGTTGTAGTTATTGACCGGCAATAGGAAGTCAATGTTGCTGGTCGATGTTGGGGGTGAAGAACAGCGGAGTCATCAGAAATGCATTGTCGTCATTATCGCAGTCCGCGACGTCGAAGACGGGGTGGGGGCGATGGTTTCTCGTGAAGTGCTGACTCTGAAGTGGAACGCATAAGCACTTCCAGAAATACAAATGTTCTGGTTCTTGTTTTAGGCAGGAAAATGGTTTTTTAATTTTATTATAATTAGATAGAATTTTGCGCATTGTTATTACAGTTGGGTAACCATTGGGCAAGAATTTTATACTTTTTCTGTTTTAATTGGAAATAAGAGTAGAACCTTTAGGGTGCTAACTTATATAAGAATGTGGGCTCTTGACCGAGGCGGAACGGTGAGGCTAGCCTGGCCAAATTAAACCTTGAAAAGAAGCCGGAGGCCACAAACTGCTGGCAGAACGAAATATGGTTTAATTTGGAGCTTGAGCGATAGCTAAATACATATGTGTACATATTCCGATGTATGCATGTATGTATGCGGGCTGGCGTATTAGCTGGCGGTATTTTGGATTGAGCTCTGCTGCGGGTTAATTGTTGTACATTTACAGTGGCGCGGCTGGATGCACAGACCACGGAACTCGGAGCACGACCATTTTACTCGGTATGGATGTGGGTACTTAGGAGCACTCGAAGAAACGGAGAACCACCAGGAGGAGCCACTGGAGATGGGCAAGTGACGAAGTCGTACTTATCTTGGATTAAAAATGATCCGCCGATCCGCTGCTACCCCTGAACAGTAGGAAACTAATTATTTCGACAATTTTTCCAAAATTTGGCTAAATTTGTCTAAAAGCGCCTTTTGGACCTCGAGCTTCTCTCCTTCTCTAACGCATCCATTCTTTCTCGAAATGTTCCGGAAATTTTGGTGGACATTGACGACATTTCATTGAGCTTGAGCAGCGCAGATCGTTGAGGTCCATGGTTTGCGCTGGCTTACTTCGGCGGCGCTTTGGCATGGGCCCTCTTTTCTCTGACGGTTCCTCCTCAATGGGGTCTTCCCAACACGTATTTAACCCCAGTGTCGGCCTCCTCCTTGGTCGTACGGGGAAGTCCATACGCTGGCCCACCTACCCCTTCCACCATTTCATACAGGCCACATAGCTTTGCACACAATAGCTTACAAGCACAGTCTATGCTGTTACATGCACATTTTTGCTGTTATGCGCAAACATTTATTTCTTTCCAACGTTCCGATAACCAAATCGGACTGCATCAGCTGCTTGCACCAAAACGAAAAAGTGGTTGCCCTGACCAATTATTTCCGAGCCAAATTTGAGGTTGGGTTAAAATAAAATTATTTATAAAGAAAGCACAAGTTAAATTGCCCTGATATAGGTGTCAAGTTTATGTTAATGCATCAATAAGTCATCTATTTTGTTGCTTTTGCAATTAAGATTCATTTTACTGTATAAAAAGCCGTTTAATTTTCATTTCGGCGAGGAAAATGTTTCCGTTTTGAAAACGGAGATGTCTTGCTCTTTTGTGAAAAACTTTTTGGTATAACTGTACCTTCCGCACAGGTCCCACTGAAACATGAACATAACGTAATTTCGACGAACATCGACTTAATGTGCATCAACTGCGTTGGTTATATATTTAATATAATGCATGCCAACGCCTTTTGATCAGGCTTATTCCACTGTCCCAGCTGTGCTTCCTTCTGTGGCTGTTCGATTTTATCACTTACATGTTACAACACATCGTAATTGTCTTCACCCAATTCGCAATTTGCAGAGATACTCATTTTGTTTTAATTGCCACTCGTATCTTTCTAACTGGTGCACGATTTATTTGCAATTTGATCAAACAAAATATTCACTTCCAGTTCAACCACGGTTTGAACATAATGTTCATAAGCGTTGCCAGACAAATCATATTATGGTTATAATTCCGAATTCAACATTCCGAATTGTTTTTCAAACTACAAATTCAAAATATTACAAAGTGAGCACTATATTCTCAGATGACATAAAAAAAATATTAAAAAGTTTCTCTCTTAGTAACGGATTTGATTCTAGGCAAAGAATAATCTTTTCATGCTTTCACCCTGAACTATCATAAAAAGCGATTCAGTTTTATATTTAATACCAACGAAACGCAATACGGTGGTAATGCGCAGTTTTCGGAATACCATTCTCCTTCTCCTGATCTACAGCGAACTGTGCGGGAGCTATCGCGTCAAATGAGATTAAATTTGTTACTCATCCGAGAATATAGCTGACTCCACTGGATTTTAGAACCGATCCTGAGGATTGTTGTATAATAACACGATTCTTCCTTTCTCCATTGCCAAGATTGGTTCCACAAAATATTAATTAATTACTATTGAAAAAAAGAAATTTGAATTACTTATTGGAAACAAATTTTTTGGTTGTAAAAAGTCGTTTTTCTGTATGCGTGGCTAGAAGAACCGATTCTACTTCCCCCCATTTCTACTGCAGTGAGGCAGCCTTACCACTATCCGTTTGCTTCCTGGTTCTGCGTAAATTCCGAGTCGCTGCTCCTCTGCTTTTCTGCTGATCCCCTTCTTGGATATTTGGCTATATTTGGGTTTATCGTACGTTCATCGCGATCGAGACTCAGAATTTGACTCCTCGAGCTCGGCTCCAGATTTATGGTTTTAATTTTTAATGAATAATGGTTTATGGTTTTATGGTCTCTTTTCATTTTGTGGTTTATTTAAAAAAAAACTGTTGAAACTTGGAATTTTGTTATAGTTTTTAGAGGTCTTCCTTCCTTTTTTCACATAACTTAACTATCTTTACATCTGGTTTTATTGAACTTTGCAGTCAGATAAATGCAGCTATAATCGGACCGAAGCACTTCAGCTTACTGTCTGATAATATTAAGCTTTTCCGTTCAAATTTATGTACCTTCTCAAATGCCATTTTACCATTAAAAAACTGTTACAAATAAAAAATGTTGTTTTTTTAAAAAAACCGGTCGTATTTCGAGCAACAGAATGTGTACCTCTAAAAAACATTAAAAATTCCAGTTCTTTACAATTTTTAAAAAAAAGAAAACACACAGTGAAAAACGAGGGGGAAGTTTAGAGTCGCTGCTGCGACTGCAACTCTATATGTATACCCGGATACAGTCAGTATGGAAACGAAAAAGAGGCGTGCGAGAGAGACAGAAAATCTGTTTGAGGTCGTCGGGCGCTGCGTGGAAGCATCCAGGGAAAATTGATTTCACCGTTGGCTATAATAATAATCCGATCTGACAAGATTCGGCATTCGGTAGATATGGTCATTCTCTATGATTGTGTGGGCAGAAGAGGGTGGGGGCGAAATTTTGAAATACACATACAAATAAGTGAGATCTAACAGGAGTGTGGATACCAAATTTGGTTGCTCTAGCTTTAATGGTCTCTGAGATTTGTGGATGCTACATTTTTTTTGTCCTTTTGCGGAGGGGGCGGAAGGGTAGGGCGAAATTTTGAAATACACTTGTGCAGGTTCGATATCACAGGAATGTAAATACTCAAATTTGTTGTTCTAGCTTTTTATAGTCACTGAGATCCAGGCGCTCACTTTTAGCGATAAGCAAAAGCCGAATTATAAAACCTGTGTGTTAGAGAGAGACAGAGTGAAAGAGAATGAAATTGTTTTCTTTAATTCTGGCTATAATAATGATACGATCTGGTTCAGATTCTGCAGTCTAAAAAAATATAGTTATTCTTACGATTCTGGTGTTTTTGTTTTCTCGTACTTTAAAATTGTGGATACAGATTTTCGTCCTTAGTGGGGCGGAAGGGTTCGGCATTAAAAAATTTTAAAGCCCAAAATTTATAAGAAAAAAGTCGGTTTATTTTGAAGCGTAAAATAAAAAGTTCCATTTTCTTGCCCGTGTTATTATTGCTAGACCCACGAAAAGATACATAGTTACAGCGGGTAGTAATTTGAGTGCATGCATACATACATAAGTGTATTTTGGGTGTAATACGGGACAAGGTTTTTCACCACTTGTGGTTTTGGGCTGGTCGTACTTTTGTTAATGGTTTCAAAATCTTTTCTTCGCTCATACCCTATATACGCTCATAATAAATATATAAATATAAACACTCGAAAGACTACAATGTTTTTTTATTATAACGAAAAATTAATAAATGAAAAAATATAATAATAATTCGTAAAATAAAAGTAATACGAATACATTACACAACGAAAATGTTGTTTAAATACACGGAACTAAAAAAGAAAACTTTCGTTGTTGGCACTGTACATGCTGTGATGCAATAACTAATTAATAATGTAATAATAATAGTTATAATGATAACATTTTGATGCCACTTAAGGGAGAGACAAAGGAGGCAATGGCTTTCAGATTTTGGCAATCAGATCAGCTGACAATGTACGCACCTGCCAGCTGATTTTGCCTGAAAAAGGTCGCAGATCAGCTCGGCTTTCAGCTCTGATTTCAGCTCATTGTGCGCGAGCCCTTAGAGACAGTTTTAGGTAAGGTTTAAAACTATCGATACATAATACTATATCTGAGATGTTCGAGCAGCAGCCGTTAATATCTCTTAAGTCACGTCTCTCTTAAGTTTTTCTGTTATCGCGCTCATCTTATGTACGTTCTCAGTGCATACACGCACACACATATGTAACACTCTTACTTTTATAAGCCACTGCTTCGAACCCTCCATCTGTCTAGTCGGTCGTTCCTCTTCGAGACAGTCGGTCAGCAGTCCTTTCGTCGCCCAAAACGCCTAACACCCAAATCGAAGTCCACGGCCTCTAACAAACAATATCGAACAATAAACGCCAAATCGCCGTGGACTTATCTTGTGTTAGTAGTGTTTCAAGTAGTTCGTTAAATCAAATTCGAAGGTTTAACGTGACATTTGTCGAAAAGTAGCGAACCAAAGATCGTTGTGGCCGACCGTGGCAGTTCTAAGGACCCGCTATTCGTTTTCGCTTCTCTTCGCCGTCTGTTTCGTTGCTGCGCAGCGCACTGTCAAGACCGGCTGCATAGACTTCTAAGCGTGGTCCGTTAGCTTTCTTCGCCTCCTCTTTCGTCGTTTGCTTCAGCCAGCTCTCGTGACCGGCTGCACATATCTCTCTCGAATTCGAACTCGAAACAGTGCAAAACATCTCGGTCGTTCGTTTTCCATAACTGTCGGTTCTTTTCGGTCGTCGCTTCGTTGCTTTGCCGGCGCATACATTTTGGACATACACAAATAAAAAGTGCCGCAAAAGTGAACGCAAAACGTTTTAAACTTGTCTGAACTCGCGTTGCATCATTTTTATTCAACTGTGATCGACTCCATACACTCCGCGTCAACAATCTATAGCCAAAACCATGGGCAAACGGAAAAATAATAGAAGGAGAGGGATCGTTGGCTATGGGCAATGATAGTGATACAGTGACAGTTGGCGATGCTCCATCTAGTGAAAGGATAGTGCGAACGCAGCCACCACCCAATTCTTTGCATCGCGGATTTCCTTTATGAGGCGGAAGGCTAGAGCCATTTTCGACAGGCTAGAGTCCATACGCACAGAGATAGATCGTGAAAAGTTGCGCCAAATGGATGAATATGATTTGCGAGGATTGTTGGAATCATTGACGGCGCTGAAATCTAATTTTATTGTGGCTCACACCAGTTTGGAGGAAGTGGATTTTGAGTCTATGTCCAGTGAAATACCAGAAAATTTGACTCGTCCATCCTATCATTGAGGACCATTCTACAGCGTCAGTTGGGCAAGCGTTCGCAGCCCACGCCTTGTTCCACGTTTCAAATGAACCCAAGTGAATCCCAATCCATTATGTACTGGGCCAATCGATCGCGCTTGCCGCAGCTGCAGTTGCCCAAGTTCAGCGGAGACTATACAGAGTGGACAAGCTTCTATTCCATGTTCACAGCTGTTATTGATAATGAAGCTGAGCTGACTTCTATCGACAAGTTACAGCATTTGCGGTCCTGTTTGAGCGGAGCGGCGTTGGACACCATTAGTTCGTTGGAAATGAGCGAGGCTAATTACAATACAGCATTAGATATTCTCAAAAACGATTTGATAATAAACGTCTCATTCTACAGGCACACATTAGAGAAATATTTGGCTGGCGCGTGGGCGCATCTGTTGTTCAGCTGCGGGCGTTTACGGACGCCGCTACCTCACATCTTCGCGCGTTGGAAGCGCTGCCAACTAAGGAGGAAATAGCTGATTGCATCATCGTCCACGCACTCTGGAAGAATTTGACAGGCAGACTCAAGTTAAATGGGAAGCAGCTTCGTCGAATCACTATCTTCCATCCAGAGAAATTATCTGCCTTTCTGGAACAAAGATGTCGTACCCTTGAAGGCATTCATCACTCCATGCAAGGCAAGATGGTCAGGTTGGGAAGTCAGGGAAAACCGTGAGTACGCATCATCGAAAATCGTTTGTAGCATCGTGCGCCCTGTTTCATGTGTGTTTTGTGAGGGCACGAACCATATGGTTGCCAATTTTCAACGGTTCAAAACTCTATCGCCGAATAATCGTCACAAAGAGGCACAAAAGACATTCCATGGTTGTTTCTTCAATTGAGCCGCAGCCAAATCGTACCGCCATGGTTGCATTGTCGCCGCAAGCTCATATATATACCGTCGTCGTTCTTGTCAAAACAGCGCTGGAACTTTCATGCCATGTCGCGCATTGTTGGACTCGCCTGCAATTGCATTTCGTAACTACTCGTCTAGCTAATCAGCTTCAACTGCGAAAAACGCTTTCGCTGACTGCAGTCTCTGGTATAGGAGGTGCTCGATTCTCAACTGAAGGTATCTCGGTGGATCTCTGCCCTGGAAATCGCGGATTTCAGATTTCACCCACCAGCACCACTGCCGTCGTTGCCCAGAAGATTACCAGTCAACCTCGCGTCTCATTCAGCACTGCTAATTGGCCTATACCTTGAATATCGTTTGCTGACCCTTCGTTCCATAAGCCCGATGAGCGGATTGATCTGCTTATCGAGCCGGACTTTCTTTGAGTTGTTGTGTGTAGGACAAATTCAGCTGGAGCCTGGATTACCTTTGCTGCAGAAGACACATCCGGATGGATTCTATCTGGTGGCGGGAACTCGACCCCCAACTCCTCGTCGTTTATCGCAAAGCAATCGATGACACCAATCACAGCACTCGGCTCGATGACTTGGTTCGTCAATTTTGGGAAGTGGCGCACATCTTTGAGCCAATCGCTAGAGGGCAACAAAGAGGAACTTCACTGCGAGGAACACTTCGTCAACCATCACACTCGCTTACCCTCAGGGAATACTCTGTTCGCTTTGCCATGAAGCGAAGTTTAGAGTCCTTGGGAGATTCCTATTTGCAAGCAAGCGGAGCCTATAAAATTTGGAGCGCAAGTTCGTGCGTAATCCAGCTCTGTATGAAAAAAATATTCGGCATTTATGAAAGAGTACCTGTCCCTCGATCATATGTCTCTGGTGCCCAAAGGAAGATAGGCACAAGTGCAAATATTTCTTGCCACATCATTGAGTCATCAAAGAGGACAGCTCCACAACAAAGCTGAGGGTCGTATTCGACGGCTCTGCAGCTATCACATCTGGTCTTTCGTTAAATGATTTCTTAGTTTGGTCCCACCCATTCAAGCCAAGCTGTTCACACACTCATCCGTTTCGTACATTTTCGTTTAAGCACATCAACTCATTTGGAGTCATGATGCGCATTTTTTGGTTACGTTCAGAAGTTCATCAGTAGGACGAAGTCACCGGATCGTCTGAGGACCTTCGCAAAGGATCCTGACTTGTTATGTCGCATCGTTCAACGGGCCCACCTGTATCCTGAGTGCCTTGCTCTGCGGAAGGGAATCGCGTAGAGGCTTTCCAGCAGAATCATCTCGCTCTCGCCTTTCATAGATGACTTTGTCTAATTGTGTTGGTGGCTGCCTGCGGCAGTTGCCGAAAAGTCGGCAGCTTCCAACAGGAGAATTTAATATATTTGCCCTCCACGGAAAAAACCCTTTAAAAATAAAATAATAGAAATGCAAAAATACCGGTAGTGCAGAATTATAAGGAATGCTGGAAACTACCAGACTATAAATCGAATGGAACGTATCATTATTATTTATTTATTTAATTAATTAAATTATTTGCTAATAATGGATTAAGAACTAAGGGATAGTTCAGGGGATAAAGTATGATAAAAGGAGTTATAATTATGGCAACCCTAACAGGTTCATTCGGGCGTAATTTGACCTACTTAGGGGGTAAGCGTATAGGCCGAAAAGTACAGGTCTAGATGGAATTCGCAAAGTAAAATCTGACCCAAAAGAGTTTGGGAGTCAACAATCTGAGAAGAAGTTTATACGAACATTACCCCCATAAAATATTCTGCGATGGTGCAATGAAGGTCTATAAGATTTTAGCCCTAGATCGGTAGGTGGCAAGATTTCTACCAGAGTCCCAGTTTAGATTACGAGGGGCAAAAAATTTAAAATTGCTTTTGCACTTATTCGATAACACGCTGCTGCTCTTTATACGTCGGGCTCCACACACAAGCACAATACTCCATTATCGGACGCACTAGCGAGATGTACAGTTGTTTAGTCACATACGGGTCGTTAAACTCCTTGGACCAACGCTTGATGAACGCTAAAACACCCATTGCTTTTATAACAGCTATATGGCTGTTAAATCACAACTTATGATCAAAATGGACTCAAGGTCATTCGAACTCGAAATTCGATCCAGAACATGATTTCCTAGAATGTATGAGGAACTATGTGGAGCGCGATGTCATAAGTTTGCATTTGGAAAGGTTCAGAAAAAGAAGATTAGTTGAACACCACAACAGTAGTTCATTTGAACCCTTGAAGGCGTGTGTGTAAGTACCAATCAGAGTAGGACAGACAGATTTTAACATCAAGAGTATGTTATAACTTAAAAGGTTATTCACAAATAAAATTAACAGAACTCAAATGACCCTTTGGCTTCAGACGCCCGTAGGTTAGGTTAGGTAGAGGCGGCTGCCAAGCTCGCTCGGAGCCAGCACTTATATATTGTGATACCGCTTGGGATCCTCCCTGCAAGTGAGATTTCATGTCAACAGTTGTCCCATCCAGATGCTCTTATAAAGTTTGCGATCTTTCTGGGACATAACGTAGACATCTCCGACATCTCCATCTAAGTGATCTCCATCTCCTTCTGCTGAGAGCTGGACAGGAGCAGAACAGGTGTTCCACTGTCTCCTCCTCGTCCTCGTCTCTGCAGCTGCGGCAGAAATCATTGTGTGGGGCACCCAGCCTGTTTGCGTGGATGCCTACTAGCCAATGTCCTGTGAGGGAACGTATGACTGCGCTGCACCTTTCCCTGCCTAGTTTGCAGAGCTCTGAGGTGCGCTTCTTATCTATGGTCGGCCATGTTTGCCGAGCTGTGCGACAACGTGGCCCTATTTGCCACTTTTCGTCTGTCAGTCGCTTGTACTGCTCCTTTATGATGAGCTTGCAGGTGGCCATAGGCATACAAATATCCTCCTTATCTTGGAGAAGGGGGGTCGTAGTACCAGATCTGGCCAGCTCGTCCGCTATGCAGTTGCCCTCGATGTCCCGGTGGCCCGGGACCCATATAAGTAGACCTCGGATTTTGCATATTTGTATTTTTTCATCAGATTGTTACCAAAATTTTTATCTAGACGTTTGATCATTCAAATACAACGAATCTGAATGCATATCGAAAATATGCAAAACATATGCAAAATATATGCAAACAAAATATGCCAAAAATATGCAAAATATATGCAGCATATGCAAAAAATATGCAAAATATGCAAAATATATGCACACGAATTTCATCGAAAAATTGAAGCAATACTACTTTCCCTTGTCCACCGCTTTACCATATATTGTTGTGTTGTTCTAATCGCAAGCCCGACTTAAAACAAGAGCAAAGCTTTTTTCTTCTTTTCGAAAGCCGGACTTGAAACCAGATCAAAGCTTTATGACAACACCAAGGATGTGCAGCTTCTTTATATGAAGTCTCTCTGTAACATATAGTTACTGTAATTTCTTATCAGTTTGATCTCTGGCGTTATTTTGAGCTATTGATTTGCGCGTTTGCTTTACTTTTCTACAGTCTTTTAAGTGAAGTGTAGTGAAATGCCGAAAATCAACAGGTATACAAGAAATTTGTTATGAAAATGGTTTAACAGCCTTTCCGAAAAGTGTTTTAAAATGGTTGGAAACGATATAATTTGTGCTACTTGTGACAAAAGGTGAATTTTCAATATTCAGTCTTTGCATACGTTCTAACGCTTTTAATGTTTTAGATTATTTGCGAAAAAATTTCAATTGCAGCAGCATATTGCTACTGCACTTCACAGAAGGTCCAAAGCATCCAACAAAAATGCGCCTACTTCCAGCAACACGTCCAGCAGCTTTTCAGACAATTCAAACGATAAATTTAAAATGGATTTAGGTACAGCGTTGATTGCGGCAAATATACCATGGAATGTGCTTAGCAATGCTACATTTAATAATTTTCTGAAAAAATACACCGGGCAACAAATTCCTGATGAGAGTACTCTCAGAAAGAACTACTTGAATAAATCGATCAATCTATCAAAATTCGCGAAAGTATCAAAGACGAAAGCGTTTGGATATCAGTGGACAGTGACCACTCGAACACTCTCGTTTCGACCAGGATGAAAGTCGGTTATTCTCCCAAGCAGGCACTTGCTAGGCTGTTGTTGTTCTTCAGTACCAAAAGGTATTCACGGTTATGTTGTTGGTCTCCTGCTGGCATTTCGTACCGAGGATACGGGAACCAAAGGTATTCAAGATCCAACGTTTCGAACCATGAATAGCCTGCACTTATCTCCATCGCTGCAGTCTATTTGTGACGTCCAACAAAGTCCGGCACCGACATGTGAGGTTGACCTATAAGAAAATGAGCGGGTAAAGGGGATCGGCTGCTTGATCGCTCTACCAATTACTCGGCGAAGGTGGAGCTTGATACGATCTGTACGCCGGTCTTAAATACCTCAAATGCGGGGCGGGCGGCGGAATGAAGTGCCAATTGATTTCCCTGACTCATCAGAAAACTCGCAATTTCCTCGACTTGACTTTTGAGATACAGCTATCCGTTGCATCTCCGTTAGTTCTTTTCTGCCTCCATAGATGTTTGCCATTGATACAGGTATACATCGGATATAGGCGGGACCAAAACCGTTTAAAAGCGGCGATAAATGCGGGAGTCGTCAAATCACTGACGGACTCGATATGAATTGCTTTTGTGGACAGATAAACAAGATAGCAACCAAGCTATACCGGTGTTCGACTCTCTCCCCGATGTCTTGATGGTAACTGGTCCAGCGTAATCAATCCAGAATGTGAAAGCAGCGAATTGGGCTGAACATAACCGGGAAGATCACGGTTGACACGTGCTGAACAGCTAGTAAACCAGCGACTGGTATTTTTATAAGAAGTATGGGATGCTTTGCATCATAAGTTGCCATTACGCGCATTATTCCTTGGTCGTCAACAAATGGAGTGTAGCGAATGTTTGATTAGCTCCCATGATGATAAAAACGATGACAGGCAGTCCTTGCAACGAAGACGATGTACGAAGCGAAAGCAATAGCTAATTGTCCGCAAGAGATGTGACCAGGAGGAAGCCTTGTTGATCATACAATGAAGATCATTTCCTTCATCGGAAATGTGTAGATTAACTTGGCGGTTGACCTTTACTTTCATCCGCGCAGCGTCCTCAGTCGACAGTGCGAACTTTGCCTTAGCAGGTGGCCAAGTGCGACGTGATTGGGAAACCCACGATGGTCCATTCCACCAGAGTTGATGGTCTACAGGATTCTTTGGTAGAAGTCCGCGTGATGCACAGTCCGCGGATTGTCCCCAGTGCGAATATGCTGCCAGCATCCAGAATCTCAGCAGTGCGATTGCAAACATAAGTGTTCCAAGTCCTTGGGGGTGATGAGAGCCAATGCAGTACAATTTCTGAGTCTGACCAACACGAAGTACTGGAAATGGGAATAGTTAGTGCTTGCTTAATCAGAGACATTAATTTAGACAGAAGATGGGCTGCATTCAATTCGAGCCGTGGGATGGAGATAGGTTTGATGGGTGCATCACGGGTTTTGCGGCGATCAGTCTGACAACATCATCAACAACGTCATCATTGAGTCCCACGTGACTGTAGTGGACAGCGACATATGCATGAGATGACGCATCGGCAAATCCATGCAGCTCCGTTGCTTGAAGTGGTGTGGATAGGTAGCGAGGTATGCGAAAACTTTGCAATAAATGAACTTCAGCTACAAACTGTTGCCAACGTGCACATAACTGCGGAGGTAGTGATTCGTTCCATTCGACCAAGCTCAGCCAACTATCTTGAAAGAGAACCTTTAGAAATACAGTTGTGGAGGCAAGCAAACCCAGTAGATCGTAGATCTTGGCAAGCTCAGGCAGCAAAATCCGTTTTTCAGAGCACTTGTGGCGTCAGGAATGGTCAACTTGAAGGAAAGATCGTCTGCAGCCGGTTCCTAGCGTATTCCAAGGACCTTGACATTGAGTTGGGCTATCTACTTCTCGAGCTTCAAGTGGATACTCACAAATGTCCTTTGGCAGCGAATTGAGTAGTGACCAACAGTTTGAACTCCATTTTGAAGTTTAAATTGAGCTATAGCGAAATTAATTCATCCTTGACTGCAATGAGATCGTCGATATTATCTTAACCAGTAGGAATATCATTCACGTACGAGTCTCTTATAAGCACCTCAGCAACCTTCGAATACAAATCGGCATGATCTTACGCGATCTGCTTGAGAACTCGATCCGGCAAAACGGTGAAGACGCTAAACCATACGTCACGGTCAGCAGTCGGTAATGATCGAGTGTAGCAGGTTCCTCCTTTCGCCAGACAATACGTTGGAACTGCGTGTGATTTTCTGAAACCAGGATGCCTCTAAAAATTTTCTCGATGTCCGTACAGAACACATAGCGATGCTGACGGAAACGTAGACATACTCCAAGTAAATTGCTTTGAATAGGTGGTCCGATGTGTAGTCGTGAATTGAGTGAAGATCCCTTGCAGTCGTCCCCAGATCCATCGAATACAACTCGGCACCGCGTGGTGGTGTTATCTGGTTTAAATATTGCGAGGTGGGCCAAGTAATTGTGATTGGCGGGATCCTCTTATACGGTAGTAGAAGGAATCACCTCCATGTGTCCTCGTTGTATGTAATCCTCCATAAATTCGACATACTGTTTTTGAGTGCAGGAAACTTTCGAAATTTCCGTTCGAGAGAAAAGCGGCGTAGTGCTTGTGGCAATGTAGACCCCATCGGCGGAGCAGAATCCTTGAACGGATATTGGACGTGTTGCTCAGCGGGATCACAAGCATCAATGGTAGCGTTACTCGGTTGAACTCGTTCCATATCCATGAACGATCGAACTAAAGCGTCCAGATCCTCGTGGGTGTGAGCATCACTACTGAGATGGTAGCTGCCTGTAATGCCCCAACCAAAGTTAGTATGAAGTGCAAAAGGATATTCTAAGCCAAACTCTTTACGTTGTCCAGTGTAAATGTTCCAAAGTTGATCAGCTCCTAAAATCACGTCGTTGTCGCCTGGTTTAGCAAATGTAGGATCCGCTAAGGGTAGATAACGAACCTTTTCCCACAACGGAGTGTTCGACTCGATCTTCTGGCCTGGAATCGAGTAGGTTAAAGTGTTCATAATCAGACCTGTTACAACCACTGAGGCTGAGATTGTGCGGGAGAGCAACGTGAATGTGGGGCGACCTCTAGTTACCCCAGCAGGGTTTGCGCCTAGACCAACCACTGGTATATGAGCATGCGTGCGCGGCAATCCGATTCGTTGAATAAATGACTCGGCGACCATCGTTATAGTTGAACCAGCAATATCCTGCAGGTTGTCTCGTTGCCCCAGGAGTCGACTATAGTGGCCAAAATCGTTGGCAATATAGCGTGACCATTGGCCCCGAATTCCCTCTCCAATGTATGGTGGCTGACCACGGCAGGAACTTGGACGAACTTGGACGAGCGGAAGGTTGAGTCAGCGGATGTATTGACAGCAGCGGAAACCGGGACAGAGCGTATATCCTCTGGATGGACAAGAGTGTGGTGCCTCAACTTACACAGACGGCACGTGTTTGTGGAATTACACCTACATATTTACTTGATGAGATCGGCTTAGACAATTGAAGCACAAATTATTATCCATTGCGTACGTGCGGCGATCCACAACATCAAGAGCCTTGAATTGAGTACACGCATAAATATTGTGTTTCCCGTGACAATATACACAATCACGAACAGGCGTATTTGGCACGTCAACATGATGAGAAACTGCACGACCTCTATTCATCACCGTGTGTGTATTATGGCTTAGCTTTTGGTCTTGACAGGACTCAAGGCCATCGAAACGGACGAAAAGAAAGAAGAACAGGTAATTTATGGTCACATTTTCTTTGCACGATTCACTAGAGGTATCCCAAGCTTCCTTGCATTCACAGTCTAGCTTTGAGAGCAAGATATGGATTAGCCACACATCCCGGCTGTCGCATTTCAGCGCGTGTAGACCAAGTATACTATCGTCATCGGTGTCGCCTATTTTACGCAACTCGGCGATGTTTGAACCCTTTGCGGTTGGCAACGAAAGAAAGTTTTGAATGAACGAACGAGCAATCAGTGATTTTTTGTTGTAACTATTTTCGAGCCTCTCCCATGCGGCCTGGTAATTGGCATCCGACATGGGAATATGTTTTATCAGATTCAACGCTTCCCCATCCAAACAGGATTTCAAATAATGAAACTTTTGACACTCGGAAAGACTACTCTTCTTGTCGACTGAGCCTAAGAACAAGTCACTAAACTGACACCAATCCTCGTATCTGCCCGAAAACGTCGGAATGCGTATTTTCTCGAACTGCAGCTCTGTGGTTCCCGATGAGTCCCGAATCCTCTCCAGAAGTTGAGTTTGTCCCTCAAATAAGCGTTCCACAGTGTTCGATAGCAGTAGATTTGAGTTGTCGTGCTCATTATCGTGACTGCTCCGGTCACGTATGGCTTCAGTGAAAATACTATGCGCACTAAAGAACTTTTTCTCATATTCGGGGATATCCAAATCCGCATCGACGTATTCATCTTCATCATTATATTGGACCAGCTTCTCAGAGAGCTCCATAAAGCGGTTGAAAGTTGCAACCGGTCGATTCAACTTGTGCTCTAATGCTTGCACAGAAGTACATGACTGTACAAACTCCCGAGCCTCCGTATTTTCGCGAGTTATTTGGGATTTGCAGGCACCACGTTGCTTAATTAGACGATGGACTAAGGCCTTCATGACGAACAGCGGTCAACGATATCACTCAATATATAAAATAAAATCAGACGCGGAGATCCGGC